>JANTCA010068617.1:0-37267 GCA_024741275.1 Chironex yamaguchii
TAAGTATGATTTTAGCGCAATGTCGCAAATTTTCAAGGCGATTTTCAAGTTTTGTACCACAAAAAGATTGTTCAGGTCAAAGATTTGCTAAACAAGTTGGAGCGAACCTGTGTTTTTCTGTATTAGATTTTGCTAGTGCCTTTTTTCAGGTTATTTTGGCTAAAGAAGCAAAAGAAAAAATGACTTTTAGTGCTAATGGCTCTTTATATCATTTCAACGTCCTACCAATGGGATCAAATTGAAGTAGTCAATTTTTTCAAAAACTAGTCAATAATGTTTTTCACGATCTTGACTGTGTTGTATGTTATGTTGATGATATTTTGATTTTTAGTCATGCAGAGCTAGAGCGTAATGAACATCTTGCGAGGGTGTTTCATCGCCTCAAAGTGGGTTAACTGTCAACCCCTCTAAGTGCCGTTTCTTTATGCCTAGCATTAGCTTCCTTGGCTATACCATTTCTAGTGAGGGCCTTTTGCTTAGTTCAGACAAAGTAAAAGCCATTAAGGATGTCAGTATTCCCAGTTCTGTCAAGCACATCCAACAGTTTTTAGGGATGATAATTTTTTTTAGAAAATTTATCAAGGGATATTCACAAATGGTCGAACCATTGTACAATCTTTCATGTAAAGGTGTTAGCTTTAAGTTCAATAATGCCTGCTACAAGGCTTTGGTTTCCCTTTCAGTTCTTTGTCATCCATGCTTTGACAAGCCCTTTAGTTTCAACAGTGATGCCTCGAGCATTTGTATTGGTGCTGCACTTATGCAAGAGGGTCGAGTTGTAAGTTACTACAGTCACACCTTAGAGACGTCTCAACGTAATTGGAGTGTGATGGACAAAGAACTTTATGCCATTCTGTCGGCAGTTATGCATTACTGTACTTATCTTTTTGACAGGCATTTTAGTGTTTTCACTGACCATTGCCCTTAGTTTATTTTGAGAACCTTAAGGCCATGACCCCTAAATTGCAATGATGGTTAGTATTGCCCTCTGAGTTTGACATATCACATTGTCGAGGCTCTTATAATGTGATTGCCGTCTTTCATGCAATGCCACGCAATGTCATTAGCACTCTTATTAAGCTTTCTGTGTTAGACAATCAGTCATGGCAGACAGATCCTATACTTTCAGACTTGCGTTGCCAGATTTATCCTGATCGCAATTGGAGGCGACAAGTAAACAGGCTCAAGATAATCGACAGTACTTCAGTAAGAGAGTGCTACTCCCAGCAGCAGTTAGTTTGCCAGATTTGTGTTCCACCTGCTTATCAGGAACATATCATTAAATACTTTCATAATACATTTCCTCAATTTGGTGCAAGTAGAACCAGTGACCTGATTTTACACCGATTTTCCAAGCCAGGTGACAAGTCTGAAGTACTTGAATGCATCAAGTCATGCATCGATTGTGCTGTCTATGGCAAACAACAACAGAAGAAAGTACACCATTCCTTTGTCACTCCCTCTGTTTCTAATCATATGGTTGCCATAGACATAACCTATTTTGAATCACAGCCCATTCTCACTTGTTGCAACATTTTTGACAAGTATTTAGCCATGTGTCTCTTATCTGATGAAGCCACTTACACTATTTCTTGTGCTTTTGTTCATAACTGGATCATTCATTTTGGGTCCCCTTTTCGCCTTTTGCTGTCAACTTAACGGGTGATATGTTTGAGGCTTTTGGCATGGAACACAGATCCATGCCAGTCTGAATGGCCAGTGTGAACATGCTAGTCAAACTCTGAAGAAAGCGCAGAACAAATTGCTTGATCAATGGTAGGACAAACCTGGTCAAATTGCTTATGCATACGACACTAGTGTTCATACTTCGACAGGGTTCTCCCCTATGTTCCTCATGAGTGGATGCCATCAACAACCATTTGTCCTATCAGCGGTGGATCAGTATTTTTCGAAAGACGTTAGTTATCGCAGTTATACTTCTAAGAGGATTAAAGATCTACATGTTGCATATCGTGGCATTGCTGAATTGCATTCCTCGCCTTATTCTGATTCTGGCCAGTCATGCAGATCATTTGCTGCTGGAAATCACGTTTACATCTGCAATTTTCAAGGTTGTAAATCTGGACCCTAGTGGGTACCAAACGTAGTAAAAGAAGTCTTTTCTAGTGTGCATTATCTTTTAGAGAATAGTTCTCATACCATTCACATTAATGACTTGAAAATTCAAATTAATGACACTATATTTTCACCAAGTCCTGATGTTCTACCATCGACTGTTCCTGAAGTCAAAGATAACGATCCTTATTACTTCAAGTAGGACTATACTGTTGTCCAAGACAACACAGTCCACAACCTTATGTAACAAGATATGGACAAAAGATACATCCACCCAATCGTTTTGGCTTTTCTAAAGTCAGGGCACCAACTGTTTTGGGGAGGGGGGTGAATGTCATGATCTTAGTTCTTTAACTTTGATAGTACATCATTGTGTCATGTATAAATCTAGTGGTCCTGGAATGTAATTTAGTACTTTACTCACAAAGCTTGAGTGTAGTCACATGTCGGTTATGGATCTACAGATCTATGGATGCATAGATGAATAGATGCACAGATGCATAGATGCACAGATGCATAAATGCACGAATACATAGATTTACAGATGCATAGATGTACGTATAGATACATAGATGTATAGATATAAAGATGTACAGATATAGCGATGTACAGATATAGCGATGTACAGATACAGAGATGTACTGATATAGAGATATAATGACATATCTACATATCGACATATCTACATATCGACATAGCGATATAGCGATATATTGATACATAGATGTCTAGATGTCTAGATGCTTAGATTTTTAGATGTCTACAAATATAGACCTGTAGATGTCTAGATGTATAGATGTGTAGGTCTGTCGATATGTAGATATATAGATTTGTAGACCTGTAGATCTGTAGATCCGTAGATCTGTGTATATGTATTAACAAAAACAAATATGCATTTAACTCTACCAAGGACCCTCCCCCAATGGAAGAGCTAAACGATTTCGAAGAGGACATGCTAAAGTTGATACAGTCCACGAGTGTTAGAAAAATTGACAACCCATTCCTAAACAAACTTGCAAGTGACACCAAACGTATCAAAGAAGAACCAAAGCTACTCATTGCGGTCAACAAAACGGCAAACATTTATCAGCTTGACCTACCAGCGTACGAGAATCTACTGGAACAAAACATCACAAAATCGTACAAATGAGTATACCCTAAGACCACTACAGCAAATCCTGGACTGAACTAACAATAAAATCGAGAAATAAACAAAATTTAATCAATGGAAAAGTAAAGTAACTCCATCGAACACAAACAGTAACAAAGCTTTATCAGCTTCATCAACTCGACTTCGTCGCCAGCTATGATGACATCACGATGGACAAATGTAACATCATTATGCATGCCAAAAAATCGATCCTAGAAAGTAGGCAACAAACTTTGCTAAAAAAAGGAGACTCCACGTTCAACGTGACCATGGTCAGTTATGACGAAGCGGGAACGTGTGAGCTTGCAGGAAGCTTCCTACTTGCTCAACTGCAACAACATCGACGTAGAACTGTACAGAGGTGACGGACTTGCCATATCAAACATCCCACCAATAGAAATAGAAAACACAAAGAAAAAGAATATGCCACATCTACCACAATAACAGACTATGAATCACAATTGATGCCTACAAGAACATCATTATCTTCCTAGATGTAATCTCAACTTCAACAATGCCACTTACCAGTCCTATACTAAACTGGGGACTAACCTACAATACATACACTATGAAAGCAGCCACCCACATACAACGATCAAAAACCTACCCGCCGGCATAAAAAAATGACTTTCATCCCTATCGTCTGAAGAACCACCTTTCAGCCAAGCGGTACCTTAATACAAACTACACTACGACCCACCCACGACCAACAGCCCCCCATTTAGCAAAAATCAATTCCAACATCGGACACAAATTCCTCAACCTCATTGACAAACACTTCCATAAGAACCATAAGCTACATACAATCTTTAATCGCAACACTGTCAAAATTAGCTAGATGGAAACTGCCTGCAGACTTCCACAGTATACCAAGCTATGGTCGCAGCTGAAGATAACGGCACTATGGAAACATAAATCGGACTCACCGAAAAAGAATTCAAAATCAGATACCGCAACCTCATTACATCATTTAGAAATGACAAACACAGGAACTCTACTGAACTCAGTAAGCACATTTGGACACTCAAGGACAACAACATTAAGTAATCTCCTGGCAAACACTTGTATCTAGTCCCGCTTACAGTAGCACCAACAAAAGGTGCCTCCTCTGCCTCAAGGAAAAGTTCTTTATGTAAGCCGGCCCAAACTTTCGACGCTAAACAAAACAAATTAACTCGTCGCATAGTCAAGGCATCAACAAAATACTTTTATGCAAGTCATAAAATCCTACGTGCCCCCCTGTATGTATATAAACACCGAAATATTGTAAACATCAAATTCTGATGAGTCAAAAAGAAATCCACGAAACAAGTAAAAGCACAAGTTTTTTATTATATAGTATATTCTGTATTCTGTATATATATATACTTCTGTGATTGTCTGTGATTTGATAATTCCTCAAAAACAGTGCTCAGTACATAAATATGCAGAGCGTAGTACAATTCAATAGATGGAAAAACACATCAAAACTCAGGTTTTGCTTCTACAAGCGTGTTTCGTGTATTTTCACTCGTCAGGAAAATTTTCATTCATATATATATACCACAATAGCTGCACTAAGTGGGAATCGACCGGGCTCGAACTTGCAATCCTCAGACTTAAAAGCCAACATTCAAACCTCCGTGCCATTATGGCACAAAGGTTTGGTGAAGGACATTCAAAGTCCTTGGTATATAGCAATGCTCAGGATCAGACAACTTAAGACAACTACTTGTTAGAAAGTTGAACGTCGTAACCTTGAGTTAACATAGTTAAATGCCTTGCTAGCATTCTTTAGCTTCTTCTTATTCCCTTGATTTGTTTTTAAGCTCAAAACGAAATGTCTGTGTACATATTAGAACTTCATTAATTGGCGTTAGGCATATCAAATGAAAAAAAAATAAAAAATTCATTAGTCACACGTGGTATTAGAGCCAACGTTTGCCATAGCACTTTACAGCTCATTAGATCAGTTTCCATACTACGTAGGCTCTTTTGTATAAATTTTTTGTAATGGCAAACGTGCTATGAATGCTGAGGTAACTAGCCTAAAGCAAGCAGCTGGTAATATAATTAAGGATTTAATATTATCTCTCGGGAAACCATATCTTAACGAGGACTAAATTGTGGTAAGAGTCTTACCGTACTGACGCTAGTTGCTAAATGATTATATTTCGGCATCAATTTTGGAGAAAGGTATTTGTTTTCAATTAGTGAAAACAGAAAGAGGGCAATAAACGTGCCTTTAAGTATTTTTAAGGAAGGAACACACTAAGTATTTATTGAAGTTAAAGAAATTTAAGCAAATTTTGAGATACTTAGTACAAAGATTATGATTCATAAATTATAAATGTAAAAATCTGTAGGAATGTTGACAAAAAAATATTCCATTATTGCTCAAGCAATAATTATACCAAATTTTTAAATGTTTTGAACTTATGAGTCTTCCGTGAAAAAGCTTAGCTTAATTGTGTTTATTTTCACGTACAGCAAAGATACGTTGCTAACGACTCAAAGAATGCTAAGTAATTAGAAGTCTTGTGTTGATTATGGTTATCAAAATGTTTCTTCGTGTCCTTTTTTGTGCATTTCGTAAGCCATACTTGAAAATTCAAAATTGGCTACACTATTAGGCATTTTAGATAATCTTTTTGTAATAAAAGTTAATCAATAATTTTTCTCTAATTCGTAGAGTGAATGATACAGTATAATAAAATGCTAAGTTTAACACTTCTCATTATAGCATTAAACAGTATTTAACAATCGTCTTTGTTATATGGACAGGGCCTTAATAATATTATTCAGAATCTCCTATTCTACTTAGTGTAGACGATATGATTTACTGATTTAGAATTAAAGACGATATTTGATATATTATCTTGTTTAGTTCGTAAAAACCAAAAACTAGTTAAGTTATTCGCTTTCTTTTTCTTATACCTTTCTTTTGCCAAAGTATTCGAACTTTTAGAAATGCAACACAAGCATTGCCACCGTAGGCAATAACACCCTAAAGACATTTTTTCTTCGTATTAATGGTACAATGGTTATGTCATAAAAGTTTAAATTCAAAACATTTTGGCAATATAAATTCAGTGGTTAATTTCTTTAATGAGATATTATAAAACCAGTTCTGGTCTTCTCTCAGTTAGTTTGAAAGATTTCTTTTTTTTCCAGTTACTTTAAAAATCAATCTTTGTAGTAAACGGGCCCTACAGAAAGGCGGTTTACTGTTAAAGTCTTTCTCATATTGTATACAGGGATCAGAAAACGCTATCATAGTGCTAACTAATCTTCTATTTGATATTCGTCTCAACTGTACTTTGGGCATTCTAAAATGGATCGAGTGTACATGAATGTATAACAACATTCTTTCTAAAAACAATACACAGGTTACTTTTATCATCCATGATTTTCGCATTTTTAGCCTGTATGTCTATAAATCCCAAAATAGAGAAGTCTGTTTCTTTTCTCAATCACAAAGTAAATGTTTTTACAGATATTATCTAGTCTTGTTATTTTACACAAGAAGGAAAAATCTGTCATCTCCTGAACTTTATTTTGCCTTATTTAACCAGCATGTTTTAACTCGCGTATTATTACCTTGGTCTAACTTTTATAAAACGATCATTTTTCATAAGTACAAAGATCTCAATGTTCGGAAAAGCCCTTGTTGTCACTTGAGTAGTTCAACACAAAGAATTAAGTTTTGGGAAAATATGCAGATATTTCATAGAGATTTAGGGCTTTGAAACAAGATTGGTGGTAGTATCTAGGTATAAAATATTAATCTTGTTAGGCAGTTGTATTATTTCTGCCCTGGCCGCCGGTCAAAGACAAGATGCTCGGGATATCTGAACTTAATACCGTCTACTATATTTATGTTAATCCAAGATTAAACTTAATGGAAAGATAAAGAGAAAAGCAATGTTTAATCTTTGATTCTAACGGAGACGTACCCCTGGTGATAAGTGTTATTTAACTTCTCATAATGCATTGTATTTCATTACTAATATCTTTTATGCTTTTTGCGTCAGCGTGATTGTAAACACAAACCATCTATACAACGTCTCGTATTGCTAAACGACTATATTCCTGCATATGTACATATATGCAGACTGAAATCAAAAGTCAAAGTTAACAGAAATGAATAAGGTTCTTTAGATATTGGAAGTGTTAGAACCTCATACTCATAGACTTAATAAATTCAAACATTTTTTCATTTTTATTTGTTAAGATGGATGTTTTGAGTTGCGGAACAGAGAATCGAGGTAACACAGAGGACAAAAAAAGCTAACTTTACCCGCAAGATTCAAGTCATTAGCCAGTCATGTTTCTGTACTACACTGTGTTGTTACCTATTTCAATATTCGTGGGTATATCAACCATTGGCACTCTTGCAGGAGATGAAATTGGATTTTCCAAAAGTGGAGTATCGTATGCCCAATATGAAAAATGGAATGCATCAGTTGTTTCCAGCTTACGTTTTAAATTTAGTACAGCCAAACGCACGGGACTGTTGGTTTATATAGATGATGGAAGGCAACGCTCAACGATTTTAAATTATTTACTGCTGGCATTGCACAGCGGGGAGCTAAAGATGAGAGTTAAAATGGGAGAGGATCACTTTGCAAGTACAAAAACTGTTGGTGATAAATTAAATGATTTGGAATGGCATGAGATTGAGATTATTCGAAATTACAGAGCAACTACAATTATTCTGGACAGTATGGAGGACATTATTACATCAAACGGCAAAAGTAATGTGCTCAAAGTTAATTCCTTCCTTTATATTGGAGGAACGCCGGATAAAATCCGTGAAGATGAATCCTACAAAGACTTTGGAAGGTACTTTGTTCATTAGTTCTTATTTATATGTTTTGAGGGAGTTAAGCTGTAAAAATGGTGTTATAGAAAAAACTTTCATACCTATCAAATATTTAATCTAACTGAATTCGGTAATATTTCACCATGTGCTTATAATAGCTTAAACAGTATGTACAAGCCGAGTGACCAATGTTTACAAAATGCAGACTTAAAGTCGCAGACAAAGTGTCCTAGACAAGAAGAAGCATAAACTACTGGACTTATTGGTGAATGGAAAAGGCATCACCGTACAGGTTGTATAATTGTTAACAAGAAAGCGTAGGAATGCATTCAATTATATTAAGTTGATAGGAAACGTGACATAATATCAACATTGCTTTTTGAACCCGTTTTTAGTAGTTGCTTACTTTGAGTAAAAAGCAAATGCACATCTAAACGGCATTGAACATGTATTGTCCAATAGTTCTCGCGCACGGTATTAGTTATAAGCTCATACAAATTATCATTTCATATTTCCATATTCGTCTATTTTCCTTCTATGTTCAGATAAGGTCTCAAGCCAAAATGCAATTTTCAAAGAACGTTTGTTCTGGTTTCAATGATTATTTCGAAACAAAATCGACCAAATGGCATAGAAAATACCTAAATATATTACGACGGTCAACCCTCCATTGCAGCTAAGTGTTGTCACTCCCGATGCTGACCATGAAATCATTATTCTAATACATATTGATCTTTGAATGTTTGACTTGGAAACAATTGTACAAGGAGATGCTATTTGGATGCATTTACCAGATCATTCAGATAAAAATTCGTTGGTTCAGTTCTTTTACACCTTATTTCATAGAAGGAAGTACTGTTATCCTGGATCTCACAGCCTTTCAAATAACACAACAAAGATTCACAGTATTGCCAAGGCTAGAGGCAAACTATAAGGAGCAACTCATTGCTTGTGTACATTGCCAATTTTTCTTATTTTTTAGGGCACTGGGTTTCAGTACAACCGAATCAATTTTTTATTTGCTTTAAAAATCGGAAAAGCAATCATTAGTTGATCTTTATTTGGGTCAATTTTGTTTGTAAGGAATGAATAGATATTTTTAAACCAAGAAATATTTTCTTTACTTGTTTTCTTGGCTAACCATTGACTCGTGACCATGTACATGTGAAGGAACAACCTTGCTCAAACCTATCAATCAGTGGGCAAGTGCATATGAAAAGACAGACAGACAAGCACAGAAAAAAATCAGAAATAAAGCCACAGGCGCGGTCTGACCCTAGAGGCAAACTATCGATCATCATCCTTCTGATTTGCAGTGTAAAAAACTACGGGCTATTTTCACAAAGGTTGGAGAAGATTGTTTGCCTGGTAAACGTTATAAAATCATAACTAAGAGTCTCTAGCTTACGCACTATAATACAGGAAGGAATAACCAAGCCAAACTTGCATCTCATGTGCATCCAAAGCTATGCACGTTTATAACAAGCACTTGGCAGCGTACCTCTCGCTATACATTCATATAAATGCGTGATGGCACTTAGCAGCACACACATTTTCTGGCAGAATGTTATCTAAAGTCGTCGAAAACAGGCTGCGCTCTGTGCTATCTGCAAACCAAAACCTAAAGCACTTCTCGTAATTACAAATAAAGCAAATAACTTTACACTCAGTCTGACCAGTCTGCTGATACATATGCGCTTTTGCAAAAACAACTCATATGATGAACACTTAAAAAATGATAGCTTGAATACAGTCTTTTGAATAACATAACATTATCTGGCTTTTGAATTTTGTTTTGTTGTGCTTGTTGTTGCTGCTGTTTTAATAAGCAGCGTTTCTTAAATATTAATTAGATTTATATTCAAATTACAAATCGGTTCTACTTTATGTTCAGTCAATGATTTTTTATGCGAATACATTTCCAGGTGGCTAATCTTGAAAATGTAGCTAAGCAGCAAACTGGACTGTGAAGAGGCACAGCCTTGTAATGCTTATTTGTTCTTTCTCATATTTATATATCAATATCTGATGCCATCTGATTGTATTTTAGATTATTCCGTTCTTGGCGGATGTAGTTACAAAATTTCCTCTGCCACACCCTGAACAAGGCCCTTCAATTTAGCTAACCACCCTCTGGTTTTAAAGTTACACTGCCCCTAAACTAGACAAAAAGATAGATGAAAAGACAAAGTTAGATTATCTTTAAAAAGTGATGAAATAGACTGGTGTAGTTACTAGAAAAAGTATCAACGTGTGAATTATGTAACAAAGGTCAAATGCTTTAATTTCTAGTTACATGACTTCGTTATATGTTTCCTAATTTCAGATTTATTGGTTGCATTAAAGACGTTGAAATTCGGTATGGACAAAGACCATATGCACCCCCATCCATAATATTTCCTCTCTATAAACCGAGGTGCTTAAACAAATGTATAGATAAACCATCAGAGTGTCATCTTGGAAAATGCAAGAATAATTTTGAAACAACATCGTGTGACTGTTTTGGAACTGGATACGAAGGTGCTACGTGTAGAAATCGTAAGTAGAAGAACTTGCTTTTCTTATTTTATGTATGACAGATAAAACTAGCACTTGATTCTTTCATCAAGATAACGAGCGTATCACTCTAAAGCAAGCAAATGATACATAGTAGAATAAAGTGGTGTTTTTGAGTTCTTTCCTTCCATCTTCATTACTTATGAAATGGAAAACATTTGACACTTACATTCCACGTACCATATTTAGTTCCCTAGTCTATTCCAATCCCATGTTAACTGGCCTTTTCATCTATTTTAGTAGTTTAAATCCGTTTTTTCAAAAAAACCTCTTGCTTGTTTCACATTTCTTTATCATAACCATTGTACCACAATTTTCAAATCGAGTAGAAAAATGGCGTACTTTAGGTTGCCATTGCAGTCATTCTTTATACTTAATATGTTACTGCATTCATTATATGCCTTTTGGGTCCAAATTAGTTTCCGCAAATTAGGGTACAAACTCCCAAACTACGTATTGTCATTACACGTCCACTTTGTATCGATATTGCAACAAAGTGATCTGTCTTCATGTAGAACCTGCAATGCTACCATATATATAGGTAAGCCCTAGCATATTTTGGTGCTACAATCTGGACAGAGAAAAGTTGCCTAAACGCTCATTTCTAGTGTTCTAAAGCATTTTCGTTCAGCATGAAGTCATGATTCTTTGAAGACTCATAACTTTATCTTCCTTTCCGCGTGTTACTAATTGTACGAGAAGATTTGTCGGCAGCTAAGCAATAAACTTCACTTAACAAAGCAAAGCAATTGATCGCTTTACTGTACTTTGAATCCAGTTTACTGTACGATCCTTTCGATAACCTCGTTTTCACATAATCCCCAACGGAAAAACACGCGAAATTTGGAATTTTCGGTCTGGTTTCGCCTCCTGGAGACTTGTCAATCGATGTAGCCACTTGTCGCTGACGAAAAGGTCGTACTGTCGTCCAGAGTGGGTAAGGACGTCAGGTTCGTCCTCATTTTCCTACCGTAAATTAGTTCCGAAGGACTCTTTCCAGTAGCACTACGTGGGGTAGAGAGGTACACCATTTGCAATTGGAAAAGAACATCGCGCCATTTTCCTGGGTCTCTTCCAGGGACGGACAACGACAGATGTTTCTTTATATCTTGAATGATCCGCTCACAAACAACATTGCCTTCGGGGTAATAGAGCGAGGAATTTGTCTGCTGAATAGAAAACTTGGCAAGGAAGTTACGAAACTCGGTTGAAGTAAACTGGCTACCATCGTCCGTAGCCAGTGTATGGCAAAGGCCAAACCCGCCAAAACAGGAAATCAAAACTAGATTACGGCAGTACTTTTGACTTATTGGCAGGGGGAAACTTCAGCAAACTTAGTAGAGCAATCTATAAGTACAATTAGGAAGCGAAATTTGGGTGGGGTATTCATATAGGGCCCCTGAATGTCGACACTCGGATGGGTCCATGGTGTGTCTGGTTAGCGAACAGCCTTGTAGCTTGGAGAGCCATGCCCACATGTCAGGTGAGTAGCCCCCTTATCTGACTGACTACAAACTGAACAGGATTTAACAAATTTGGCACAGGAGCCATTAGCGCCAGGCCATCAAGCAAGCGACAGTTGGTTTTCACAACACCCACATGGCCCTTGTGTGCTAGCTGCAATACCTTTTCCTGGCAACAAGCGGGAATGCCTGCACGATCATTCCGCCGAACAATACCACCCACACAAGACAGCTCATCTCGAACACCCCAGTAAGCATTCAGGGGTTGTGGTGGGCGATGCACAGGCCAACCATACTGTATGTGCTGTGAAACCGCCTGCAGGATGTCTTCGTCACGAGTGGCAGAGATGAGTTTCTCACGTGATAACGGATCAACGAATCTTTCGAAAATAGCAGCAATGACATCTTTATCATCTTCAGACGAGGAGAGAGATTCAAGTGCGGCCATGAGGCGGGATAGTAAATCAGGGAGACGGTTGACCTGACCAGGGATGTATTCGACAGTAAAAGCATAACGGAGCAGCCTCGACAGCCATCTGGACATACGAGAACTTTATCGGACCCTTTGGAGTTTAGCGAAGCCTCAAGAGCTCGGTGGTCACAATGCAAGGTAAATTGCCGCCCGTAGAAATGCCATTTGTGAACAGCAAAAGCGACTGCCAGTGCCTCTAACTCCAAGACGCTGTAATTCATCTCATGGGCTGACAATCTACGACTTGCACATTCGATTAAATGGACTTCACCATTCACTAGCTGAGACAGAGTACAACCAACTGATGAAAAGGAAGCATCTGTCGAGACTATAGTGCGGGCCTGAGAAGGATCAGATTCAAAGTAATAGAGAGGAAAGGCATTAACAAGCTGGGACTTAAGAACATTGAATGCTTCGTGGTACTCTTGAGACAACACAAAAGGCGCCCCCTTCTATAATAAGGCATATAGAAGGTATAGGTGTTGGGTGCAGCCTTCCCAACAAAATTATCGACATGTCCACTATAAAACTAACAAGAGCCAAGAAAGGATTCGACCCTACTTACATCCTAAGGGGGGACCAAATCTGCGATAGCTTGAACATGGCTAGGTTTTGGGGTGACTCCCTTAGAGCTCAGTGCTTTTCCCAACCAGGTGACTTTGGGGACTGCAAGAGGACATTTGTCGGGATCTTGAGAAAAATATCAAGGACTTGCTTAACATAGAAAGCATGGGCCTCTTGGGTGTCAGAAAGATGAGACAGTCATCCAAGTGCACAGCAACAAAGGAAAGATGACCTAATAGTCGATCCATAAGATTCTGAAGGGCTAGACCGGAACCCATACAGCATGCAGCGTGACTGAAACAAGCCTCGATGGGTGGCAAAAACTGTAAATGGGTGCGACTCAAATAGAAGTTCAAGTTGCATAAAACTGTCATGCATGTCGAGGCATGTAAACCATGTGGCAGTTTTGATCTTTGCAAGCAAAGCCCGCGGCTAAGAAAGTGGGTGTTGAGAGGGAATAATAGCCTTGTTGATGATAGGGCTATCAACATATAGACGAATAGCGCCAGACTTCCGACGTGTGACAATAACAGGGGAAACCCAAAGACTGCTATTAATTTTTTCAATTAGCCCTAAGGAAACAAGACGATCAAGTTCTGCATCAACCTCAGGGACGATAGCCAATGGAAATCTTCTTGCACTTTGTCTGACAGGTGTTGCATTAGGGTCAATTTTAATTTCATGGTGAAAGCCTTGCACACAACCCAAACCATTGAAAAGTGCCTTGTAACCATGTAAAACCGATCGAAAAAAAGTTGGCATCATTAGAAGCAACATTTAAGACCTTGTCCCCACAACATAGAAAAATCCCAAGCTTCTGGAATAAATCTCTTCCCACCAATGAGTAACCACCTTTCACAACGAAAAAGGAATGAGAAACAGAACAGTTATGGAGCTCAATTTTAAGTTCCACAACACCTAAAATCGAAATTTTGCCTCCTTTAAACCCGACGAAATTCGTCGTTTTATTTGGCGGTGACAAGATGAGCCCATATTTCCTGCACCAAGATGAAGTAATAAAGTTTACTGGGCTCCCTGTGTCCACTAGGACGGACGCAGGGATTCCGTTTAACTTTACAGCCAAGGTAGGGCAAGAAGAAAGTTTGGCAGCTGTAACAGAAATGACTAGTTCCATCTCTGTTCCAACACACAAAATACTAGTCTTGGAGACTTTGTCTTTCGTTTTACACTCGTTCCTAATATCAACAGTGGAAAGACTGTGGCAAACGCAAGCAAAATGATTAACTTTCCCACAGTTACCGCACTTTTTCCCTTTAGCTTGACAACAGGGGTTCCCCGCCAAATGGTTCTGCCTCCCACAGCTAAAACAAGATTTAGAATGTTCACTACCTACAGACGAATTATTCATGGTTTTACTTGCCCGTTTTGGATGGTAGGTGTTCCTTGACTCCACCGCAAATACTTCGTCTCTGTTTAATGACAACTGTTAGATCTTGACTGCTAGGCTCAGTGTGTACGCGAAATTCTGTGGGAACGGATGATGATTTATCAGCGAAGGTCGGACGGGCAGTTTCGGGGAAATATCGCTAATATTGTGCTAAATGTTCTCGAAAATGGTCCTTCTCCTTTAAAAATTCCAATATCTTGTCCAGTAGGGTGTTCCCAAAACATCATAAATCTCCATTTTCGGGCTTTGATTCCAGGACCTTTAGTCATTCCACGATAGGTTCCACTTTTGAGTATCTTCTCGTGAGGTATTTTATGGCAGCAAGGTTATCTTGGTCAGCTCCCGACAATGTTTCCAAAACTTATGTCGGTACATCAGGCCCAAAGAAGGTTAAGAGCAAACTTGCTCATTGGGCTTCATCTGTTACTTTCGTTGCTTTCAGGAAGATCTCAAACTGGCGGAAGTACATGCGAAGATTCTCCGTCTTGGAATTAAAGGTCTCAGGCCTCTTACATACTTTGGTGGTTACCATTCCTTCGTATTACTGCTATCTTGTGGACGGTTTTCTGGTCCACAGTTTATTGTATCCTGGATGCCCCACAAAAAGGCTCAACGACACGAAATATGCAGACAAGGAAATAGTGAGGCAACACACAATATGAAGAAGTCACTCAACTTAATTGATCTTCAACTGATACATTAACTGGCTATTTACAAGCAGGGTGTTATATATATAGTGTTAGGTGAGAAACCAGTTTGTCCAAACTACGTGGTCGTAACTACAGGGTCGGGGTTGTATAGTTCCATAGTGTCTGTTCACACATCTATGTCGGACATAACAATGTTTAAAACAACCACTTTTATCGGTATCTTCGCCTTTTGGGACGCTTCAAATCTACCACCTTGTTAATCATTTGCTAGTGTTTTTAAGCCTTTGCAGGCTCTGGTCTATGTTTATGCAATTTTTCTATGTAGGGTTGCAAGATACTTATTATATTTCCTTCGTTAAAGTTCAGGGTGTTATTTCTCTGCAGACGTCAAAAGTGTCTGACCGAAGTCATGACTTTCTCTGAAAATTAACAAATAAGTTACAAATATTATCAGCAGATTATGTATCCAATGTGTAATATACATTTCAGCTGTATTCTAAAGAGATATGGACATAAATTCTATTATTACCTTGAAAAGTAGAGTTGAAAATGAAGAACACAAACTTTTGGGAATTTTTGACTACTCTTATATTGCAGTGCTCTAGATGACCAAAAGAAATATGAACACATTTTTCACTAACTTGAATTGCTATGCCATTCCAGTCTATACTTTTTGTTTTTATATGTAATTATCATTGTATAGGTTTATGATTATAATAAGAGGTAATACATTATTCCTCATTACGGAATTATATTTCAGGTTTCCATCTTAGAAAATTTACATCGCGCTACTAATCTATTTTCTTGCAGGCTCGCGATCATATCAGCTGAATGGATACAGCTTTGTTGTTATCAAGGAAAGAAATTTAAGACAATCCAGTGCAAATAAAATCCAGTTTCGCTTTAAAACGCATCATCCAAATGGAATCATATTTACTGGTGGAAAGAGTCATGATTACTTGACCATTGAAATGTACAGGGGCAATGTAAGACTAACAGGGGATTTGGGAGGAGGTAAAATTTACAATAATTATAAATTTCACTGCTTTAAGCCGCTGTAAATGATATATTTCTCTTTCTATTATTCTTGTTCGTATCAAATTTTGTAGATAGCGAGTCAGTGCTAAATTCTTCCTATCCGCATTCATCTTCATGTTTCATTTGTCAAAAGAAACATGACACTGAAATATTTGTGTCTTCATTCTAATTATATTCTCGTACGATTTTTATCACATCATCGTTCGTGGATAAAGATTAATACCCCACAGTATGAAGCCTGTTTGTTTTGATAAACTCTTGATGAGTTTTTGAAGAAAAATAGCAGTCATGCTGAATAACGATGTAAGCATTGCACTTGCAACCAACCAACAAAATCCAAAGCTGATTTTCTACAACAAATCCCCTTTTCTTGAGGTTGAAATTGAGTATGAATTCAGTACTTTGTTGAAAAGTGTGTTTACACTTTGACTATGTTAAGTCTTAACAAACGTCATTGCTCTGTTTATAAAGGTTTCGAGGCGTTTATATTGAATTCTTAAAATACATTTAATCCTTTTAGATAGCGTGTCCGTAAACATGAGTGTCTTTGCAATAAAAATCATGTATCAAAAGTGAACAATTTAAGGAGCCAATTCAGCTCTTAAAAGAAATTAGATGATGAGTTTAGACACTTAATTGTTCTTTCTCTACTATAAGTTGAGTGTTAAGATTGCAACAAGGAGTGGGTGGTTTGCTCCTATAATAAATAACATGGCTATGTTTCATCAATTATTTCCAGTGAGCATCATCAATTAAATCACGACACATCAAGGCCATTACGAGATGACGACCTTCAACAAATCTTTGTGCCGCGATGTCACGGAAGTTGGAGTGTTGGCTTTCTGAGTACAGAAACTTCAAATGTTAATAAAGAACACAAAATGGAGGCACCCTTCAAGACTTTATATCCCATAGTCAGAAAAAGCACTAACTTTGTGATCTCGGCCATTCAACTATTTCCAAAATTTCTTTGCTTTTCATAGCTTATGAATGATATAATTGAAAAATATGTGTGATGCCCTTCCCACCACACGTCCTCGCCTATTTTCCATGTGTGTCACAAGTTCCGTAACTCGCTGATATCGCACACAGCATGTTGTCATTAGCCTACCACGGTAATTCCTAAGTTCATTGGTTTTATAAAGGGTATATCTGTTTACTAATGTCTGTTGTGGTTGTCTTAATTGGTTTTTTAAACTTCTCAACGTATGTTTGTTGCACAGCAACAATTATCAACCATGGAATTAAAATCCACTCCCATGAAACCAAGTTTCATTGGCTCAGTAGTCAAAGCATCTGAGTTGAAAAAATGGGCTTAGATCTGGCGCCTTCTTGGGGATTATTTTTCAAGATTTCATATTCATTCATAAACTAGTCAAAAATTCAAACGTAGATCATCTCTAAGTGACAAATGCTAGTTTAGACCATAAAAACATAAGTACACAAGTACGACAAAACATTGTGATAACAAAATGTCCTTCCGTTCTATAATAACACGCAACTGAATGTTTGAATTTTGCCCTTACTGTATATGGTATGTAATTATACTTGTCACATTAATTTACATATTGCATTGTTTAGGATAACATACTCTAAATGAATATCATACTCCAAAGTGTTCACTACTAAGACATACCGTGAATTTAAATTGTTGTTTTTATCAAAATGCACAGGTCAAATAACTGTGAGTGCTGGAAACCACAGCTTACATGATGGGTATTGGCATAATGTGAGAATATCGCAGAAAGGTGAAAGAATAATATTACAAGTCGATACAAGGTAATATCAAACGACAATTTTTTACCTAAATGCTTACGTAACGCACAACCCATATGTGACCATGATATAAAGTAGCATAGCCAGAGTTTCTTTCAACAATAATTATATACGTTTCATGCACAGAGTACTTCATTTCCAAACATTCACAGTTTAATTTCCTTTTTAAACAGCTTTCAATCATTTTCACTATCAAAATTACGCTAAATTTTTTGTTTATGATATACTACTTCTGCCGTCATACATTGTTGAAAAACAAGTAGCTTCTTCCCTTAATACCACTTTATTAGAAAAAACACATAGGATAAATTCAAGCCAAATATTAATGTTCACCTCTATATTGCCTTGAAAATTTGCTGCATTGCGGTAGAAACCTGCTTAAAAGCTACTTTTTTCTGACACTCTTCACCGTGTGAATCGTCAGAAAGAAAATTATAGATGTATGGCAAACATGTATCCAAACTAGCCAATCATAAAAATGAAAGGGACAAGGAACAAGAGAAAATGAAGAAACAAAACATTATTGGAAGTGTCCAAGTGAAAAAACGAACTCTTCCTGCCTGCAGATTACTGTTCTTATTACCTATTCTTATACTAAATGTTCAAAATTGTTAAAATCGATTCCCATAAAACTTGTATGTCCTCTTTGACATAATTAGCTTCTTAACTAATGTGCCCCTTGATAAATAGATAAAAATATGTTTCGACGTTTTGTACAGGGGAGGATTTCCGTCTATTTTTGCTATGTTCATGACACTTTTGTCATCTATAAAAACAGAGCTGGAATGCAACAGGTTTTCCTGAAAACGTAACCAGTTACAGCTCTCCAATTTACAGTAGAAATGAACAAACTACTTTGTTACTTTTGCTTTATGTTTTGGTGGAAAAAACTGAGACTAATTTGATACCAACAATTTACTGCACAGCTTCTTATACTGGTCAGTACATTTTTTGGGATTTTTTTTGTCCAAAAAAGAGAAAATTCGAAAATAGGGGAAAAAACAATTCTTCTTGAAAACAGGTATCCTGAGGACATTGTTTCAGAACAGATCACTGACTTTTTATCTGGAAAATCTTTTGGGACTCAAAAATGTCCTGTTTTCTTAAAGCTCCCTTGGCTAGATAATGTTTCTATCCGCATAGCAAGACAGATTAAAAAAGCAGTAGTTAAGTGTTACTTTGCCGTCAATTCTAGAATTTTTTTTACGACTAGGATGATCTTGCCATCCATTCATACGGATTTTCCACCTACCACACAAAAAAGCTTAGTAGTATATGAATTTCTGTGCCGATGTAAAGCTATGTACGTAAGTCGCACGTCTTAAATATTGGGTAACAGGATCAAACAATATTTTCCAGCCAGTGTAAGCCAAGCATCAGTCTCTCCTAGAGGACAGCCATTTCGCACTTGCATTGTATTGGAGTCTGTCTACATTAAAACACAAAATCCAGTACTCTATAGGCAGAAAGAGTTCATTTTTTCACTTGGACTCCTCCAATAATGTTTGGTTTCTTCTTTTTCTCTTTCTTTGTCTCCTTTCTTGTTTATGGTTGACTAGCTTTACTACATGTTTGGTATAAATAGGTTGCCATATACATATGCTTTCCTTTCTGACGATTCATACTTTGAAGAGTGTCTGACGAAAAATGCTTTTAAGTATGATTTTAGCGTAATGTCGCAAATTTTCAAGGCGCCTTTCAAAAGGTTGTTCAAAAAACTGTAAATAAAACTAAATCACAAAGTCTTTAGCTTCAACGTTTTGTTATTGAACTTTCAGATAGTATACCTAACTTTTACCAATTTGTGCTATTTTGTTGTATTCTATTTTAGCTTCAAACAATCACGTGTTAACGGTTTTGCAAAAGCTTGTGACAAAGATGAAGCCGATACTTTTTTTATTGGTGGTCACTTCAACCCCATTTATGCAGCAGGCTCTCTTAGCAAAACAGGATACAGTGGCTGTCTTCAGCAATTCCACTTTAATGGGGTATGTTTACTGGCAGTTTTTTTCAAAACAAAAAAGAAAAGTACTTCAAACACTCTGTCTAGTATTAGTAGTCTTGTTTTTTGATACCAATTTCTAGCCAATATACTAATTATTACATCTTATCTTATTCAATACAATCATTTTCTCTATTTTCAGTATCAAGATAATAACTATTATATAATTATAATTACTACTGTAGTACTCAGTGATGATAAAAAATAACAACCACTGTATGAATCAAGGAATTGTATAAGCCATCTAATGAAGTAAACGGTAATATTCTCAACGATGACTTCAACCTTTCTGTAAACCTACTGTAGAAATCAGAGACGTTACTCCACCAAAGCTGAAACCCTCATATTGATCTTACCCAATACAATATCTATTCTTTGAAAATTTTGCAAAGTCAGAAGTAACAGATGTGAAATTGTGGTTTGAAATCTATCAATAGCACACCTGTAGCAGAAGCCTTAACTTTGTGTGACCATGTATTTATTTCATTTTTAGTTCATTAACACGCAATGCGTAATACAAAGCCTTTGTGCACTACAGGAACCGGGCCCTATTTTAACCATCAACGTAGCTAACAGAAGATAGTTGATTAGGCGGTTACAGAAAGGTCTAAAATAATATTTCAACACACAAACTAGGGGCAAGCGTACGTTTGGAGGGCTGGAATTGGATTTGATAAGCCAAATAATATAAGGCACATGTTCTATTTAGCTGTTACTTGATTCAAAGTAGTTGCAAATTATGTTTTCCGTAGGAAGATATTCTTAAAGCTGTTAAAAAAGACTCAAAGCATCACGAATACAGAGTCATCGGAGTTTTAGAAGATGGATGCAATGTATCAAAAAAACCTCGAGGTGGTAAGTAGAACAAAAGCAAAAACATTACTTCTCTGTCAACAAAATAATAGTAATATTATGACTCTAACATTTTCTGATGGAAAATTTTTAAAGCTACAAACAGCAAAATTTTCTTGCTCGTGTTTATTTTATTAGTTTCTTTTTTCAGTTAGTCGATAGAAGACGTCAAGCAACACCTTTTACGGAAAAATGAGCTCGAATAAGCTTTTTGGCTTGTTATTGATCCTGTTTTTATGATTCGAACTTCAAGCCCGACAGTCAATTCATTGATAATGTCTTATCATTTTCTCAGAAATGTGAGGATTTTAGGAAAAGAGAAGTTCATCTTGTCTCAAACCTTGAACAGTCTTCTTTGGTCAGGTTTTTTAAAGTATGAAAAAGTTTTATGCCTTGCTTTATTTCAAGACGGTAATAAATAGACCTATCTCTCTACTCCTAGTGTGAGTAGTATTATCCTGCTGTATGATTGCAAAGGGAAAATATCACATTGTCTTTCACTCTAGTTGGAACTAGTGGACAAACAGGTGATATGAACAATCCATCAGTTCTTCAGCCGGGAGAAAGTGGTGGCTCACGTGGTGACAATACCAAGAAAGGGAATTCGAACTACGAATCGGTAAGGATGAAGAACTATTATACAAATAAAGATTTTACTACTTTGTAACCTAATTATAGAATCTGCCTTAAATAACAGTAATTTTTTCCAATGCAAGCTTAAGTATAAACAATTTTTAAGCAAAAGTGGAGCGCTTTCCATAACTTCTCAAAATTAATTCTTTTGACTTGCAATCAATGAAAATGTGAGATTGTATACAGATATATCAGAAAGGTAGATTCCATAACTTATAAACCAACTTTCCAAGTGTTTAATTTTGGGTAATCTTCCACAATGTTATAATTTGTTAGATATGTTTTTTCATCTCATGATGTGATGTCTCCTAGAACCTTCATATTTCGACACCCTTTATTATTTCGTAACTTTATTTGGAGAATTTCACATATTTTACATATTGTATTTCAATTATCTATGTTAATATGCTTACGTACATTGTACTTAAATAGCCTTGTGCTCAAATCTTACATTGTGGTTACCCTTGACAATGGTGTTATGGAAACATCGAAACGTCGAGTTTTAAATTTGTTATTTGTTTAAGCATAACAGGAGCAAAAACGAAAGCGGAAAATTCCTGATACCTAGCCATAATTTGAAATCTACTTCCTGTGCAAATGAACAGTGTTAATTGTAAGATCAGGTTATCTTCCTGCGCGTCTTTAATACAATTAAAATTATAGTGACAACCTAGATTACTGCAATATGTCAGAGATATTTCTTAAATAATTTATCGTAATGATTAATAAAAAAGCATTTTTATTCATGCTAAACGATAAGTACTTTTGCACATATAATATAGACAGCTAAAATTTGAAGCAAGATATGACTATTTCTCTGTCAAAAGACATAACAACAACGATTTGAATCATAAAATAATCTGCACATGTTAGCTGTGTTATAGGATAAAATACTTAACGTTTATCAAAAGAAAAAAGCTATGTAGATATTAATAAGGTCCTAAATTAACACCGTGCTTTCTCTTGGAAAGACAGGGCACATTAATTAGGTCCAACAGGTTCGTTTTAAAGCATTTATTTTAAGACAGATCAAAAGTGCGATTGAATTAAAAAGAGCCCTCTACTTATGTACTCTGTAAAACGTCTGGTTGAGACTTCAAACGATAAAGTATCCCAGAAAAAAGTGACCTACAAAATGTTGAGACGATTTGCGAAACAACTTTTCAGTGCTTTGCATCTTTGATCTACAAATTTTAAACATAATAAATACCTCTTTAACTGTGCTACCCTATCGAAAGATACTTTTGGCTCTATCGTCTTGAAGTAATAGCTCTAAACTATTTCAAACATTTTGTGTTAACGTTGGGTAGCTCAACATTTTAAATGACTAGACTTGTTATATCTAATAATAATAAAACACATAAGCACAATGTACCAATATACGAATGTACTACCTTTTTACTTTAACAGTCTTTTTGTTGTACAAACTTGAAAAACTCCTCAAAAATGTGTGAAATTGTACTAAAAGCTTTCTTAAAGACCTTTTCATCTGGCACTGTTCAGAGTATGAATCATCAGAAAGGAAAGTATAGATCTATGGCAACCTTTTTATAAGAAATGTATATCAAAAGCAGTCAATCATAAATAAGAACAAAAAGTCAAAGAGAAAATAAAAAAACAAAACATTATTGGAAGAGTCCAAGTGAAAAAACGAACTCTTTCTGCCTACAGAGTACTGGCTTTCTTTTTTTTAATGTAGACAGACTCCAACACACTTTGATGAAAGGAAGATCTAGTTGTGCCATTTTTCCGAAAAATCTCTTCCTTATACAATTTGGCGCTTTCTGAATTTTTTTAGTAAATGTTAGGCTATGGCAGAATCGCATGTTTTGGCAGTCATTTTGGATTTGCAAAAACGAGATGACTATTCTGTAGGAGCAACTGGCTTATACTCTAAAGACTATCAGTCGAAAAAAACTATGAAAAATGATTCAGTGCCATGTCGTAAATTGTCAAAAGGGAGTTCTGTCAATTTATGCGTTCAGAAGCCATTTTGCTGGGGTTTTTTTATAAAAAAGAATTTTAATTTTCATGCTAAAGACACTATTCAACTCTTATCCGGGCAAAGTTTGTGCATATATAATGCCAACATGCCACTGAACTTTTAGCTGTGGGCGAAGTCACTTATGTAGGAACTATTTGTTTAGCCCGTTTGGATCGGTACAAGTTGCTGATTTATACATCCTGCACGATATGCGACAGCACACACCAGCTTTTCAAAAGAAGCCTAAAGAGGTTAGATAATTTACTGTTGTTCCTGGTCACTGATAGAGAAGGATGAGAGGATGCTTAGAGAGGGAACTATCTTCCGCCTATGTAAATCAAAGCTGGAGACCCAGTGATTCATATTATCGTAATATTTGACTGATATCATGACCTGTACGACTCTAAGTATGATAATCTAATGAACCACAAAGTTAAAAGTGTAAAATGATAAAGTGTGCTTGCACAAATAATGATCGAAAGTATAAGTAACAAAGTTATTCTGGGAGTCGTGTCTCTTTTGCACGCTTTTTGTCCCTCCAGGAATCACCGTTTTCAAGACTCTTGTACACAGGCATCCAGAACAAAAATTATAATCCCATATAATTTGACTCCTATCTAAATACAGTTGCAACGTGAAATAAATGATTAATTCAATAAATTTGAAAAGGTACAACCGCGTCTCTGAACAACGATCGCTTTGGCTTACAGAATTATCCGCAAAAACCAAGGAATCTACACAAGAATTTCACTGATTTAATTTGACAGAAGAGGTACGTTTGGTGTAACAAAGACATTATTTGAGTGATAAAAAAATCTAAAAATCAATGCAGAAAAAATTCACACTCTGATCTCTAGAGCATTGTTATCATCTCTTACTTCTTCCTGTTTTATAGGCATCTTCTGAAGCAGATGAGGAATCTGGAAAACGATTCAGTCAAAGTACAGTTGGATGGATCACTGCCGGTATAGTCATTGGCTCAGTTGCATTAATTCTTGCCGTTGCTTTCTTAGTTCGACATTTTAAAAGAAAATACAGCGGATCATTTGTTGCGTCTTCGATGAATCAAAATGATTACAGTAGTGTTCATCTTTACGGAGGACAACCAACATATTACGTTTCGAATGGAAAGCCAACCAAAGGTACACATATCTAAAGGCATCAATTTGCATATTTACAAAAAAGAGACTTTCTGAAGCAGTACAGACAAAAGACATATAATCTAAAAGCATCAGATAATATCCTCACAAATAAAAGGTCTATGTAAACCTCTACCACTGGAATCAGATGCAATTATTGTACATATCATTAATTTATGAAATAGATTACAATGAAGTAAAAACATATAAAGAGCGCCATGTATGTGAAGCGATCAAACTGAGAGACAGCTAAAATTGTGACATATAGTAAATCCCGTGCTGGTAACCAAACCAAATTAATTGTGGTGCCCTCTTTTCTTATGCGAATGTTTTAACCAATAGCTTGCTAGTGCATATTTTTAAACAAGGAATCTATATAAGTATAGTAATTACACTCTGACACTAATTTTTATTAAAATTGACGATTTCTTTCAAACCAAACAAAGATTGGAAATCAATGCAAGGTTTCTTAAATGGGCTGATGTAGAAGTGTAATCCTCGGGATAAAGGATAGTACTCTTCAGAATCATTTTATTCACAACAATCTCAAGATGTTATGTAAATGCTACAGTATCTGTAAAAGAAATATGGAACTAGCACTTGGCTTTGAAATAATGAAAAGCACAACTTTTTAACCTTGTCACAATTTTTATTAGGTTGCATATCATGTGTAATGTTTTGTTTATTGTATTGATAGTAAAATGTATACTAAAACGCTTTAAGGTTAAAAATTCTTATATGTTAAAAGCAACTTATATTATTCCTTCCTCAAAGCTTTGTGAAGTTGTAGTCTATATCCTTAAATCGTGGATACCAAAATTAGTAACTTAAGGAAAGACTTTTGAAATGTTGTGTCCCCTTCTCGAGCACTGTGTGTAACACTACAAGTTCAATACGAGATTTACTTTCCACTTTTACTTGGACAGAGCCCACCGTCTGCAAAATTTATCTTCACCGTGATTTGTTTTAATATCTTTCTATCCTTGGTCACTTTCTTACATGTTGTGCCTGCTTGACCAATATCATGCACTAAACAGCTTTCTTGTCTACGTCACACTTTTCTCCCCTCATTTGCCATTTTGCTAAGCTGTCTTTTTTTTCTACTCAAAAGACCTGTCTAATTCCACTTTACTGTAATCAATTCTTAAATAGTGTTTCTCAAAATCAATCTCTTTTTCTCGTTACACCTGATGTAATTCAGAAGACTCACTCTCAGCGTTAGCCTTAGGAACACTTTTGGCTTTTTAGACAATGACTGACATTCGTGGGGTATAGTAAACATTTATACAACACATTTCTCCTTATATTCATACCCAGTTATTCCATAAACTTTGTATATCCATCTCTCCTTCTCTCTCGCTCTCTCTCGATTTATCTCTCTATATCTAAACAAAAGTGGTACGTGTTTACAATGGCTAGACTAAAGCAAAGCCAAGGGATTTCAAACGGAAAATCTTCGAGGACACAGATACATATTTACTTTATTTTTATCCTACAAGCTTGTGTCTCCATAGCTTACTATTAGGAAATATATTGGTCAGGACTTTTATCAAAAATACAGCATATTTACAAAAGTCCATTGTCCTAAATTTCCACACGACATTGACGTAATTGTTCAGTTTATAGTTAGTTTGTAAAATAAGTAAAAATTTCAAAGTACTACCCCCTGTCTAGCTAGAAATATTTGCAGCGTTTATCTGAATCATTTACTTAAATTATGCAATCTCGTTGTCAGTTTGACCCCAGGGACAGGAAAATGAAAAATCTTACAGCACAGGAATGAGTTACTGTTAAACTTATTTTGGTGCTGTCTGCTATTATTTTATAGGGATTTTATGTCATATTTTGCTTCAAAATGCTTAATTGAGTTATCATGTTTGTTTGTTAAACATAACTTCTACTACGACAAGTACTCATGAAGTAAAAAAAATACTATGAATTTTCTAGACTTCAGAATTAAAGTGGAATTACTGTGATATTAAACATTATTGTTTCATTGCCATTGTTATTGTAAATCTTCTGTTAAACGATGGCTTAAAGGCCTTGGTTAATGTGGTCATTGATCATCTTATGTCATCGTGTTTGCGTTATAATTGCATATAATACTAATTATATCAACGGTGATTTTTTGTTCAATAGTGTAGTACGTTTCTAGTAAGCTGTATTTGATGACACATCCTGTACAACTAGTTAAGTGCTAAAATAAGACAATGGGGAACATTGTTAATTTATTACATTTTCCTTTATGTAAAGGGGAGAACATTTTTTGCGTTATTTTGTAAGTTAATATATTAAAAACATGATAACTTTACTTCAAAAGAATACGTTTTTAATTATATTTGAATTAATGATTATATTTTAATTCAATAACTCATTTGTTTTCCTTTGTTATTATGTTCATTATAAATGTAAATATCGCGATCACTTTTCATTTAACGTTTACAAATAAATATATAAAATAAAAAACCAACTATGTTCACTAGCTAGAGTATAAAATACACAATGGTGTGTTTATGAGTTGAAAAATCTGATATTGATTAAATTTCTTGTTTTAGTTGGCACCAATCACATGTTTTCTTCTTCAATACATTTGATCATTTCAAGTACATCTAACTAATAATTAACTGACCATATACTCATTGCAAGTATTTCCGCTTCAGCCATTTCTTGGATAATAAAACATGTCTCTGTGTTCGCAACATTGTTTATTTAATCAAGAAAGCTGCTGCTAAGACCATGAAACATGTCAAAAATGTTACCTACCTTGGGTCCTAAAGCATTCACCTGGAAAAGGAGTTTAGCTATAAAAAAGAAAGGGATAGAAAATGAGACAACACGACATATGGATCAAGTTATCAAAAAAGTGTGGATTCCAGTTTAGTCAACGATAACACGAAACGTGTGTATATTGAAGTGAAATAGGTGAACCATATATAGAACCATTACGATTAGCTAAGTGACTTCCAATAAATAATTATTCAAATAACATTCTTGAACAATCCTCTTGTGGCACAAAACTTGAAAATCGCCTTGAAAATTTGCGACATTGCGCAAAATTATACTTGAAAGCCTTTTTCGTCTGACATTCTTCAGAGTATGATTCATCAGAAAGGAAAGTACATGTACGTGACAACCTTTGTCATATTAAACATGTATTGAAACTAGCCAATCATAAGCAAGGAAGGAAAAAACAAAAAGAAAATGAAGAAACAAAGCATTATTGGAAAAGGCCAATCGAAAAAACAAACTATTTCTGCCTTTCAGAGTACCAGTTTTCTTGTTTTTCTTACTGGTTTTCAGTGCATTGGAGTTTATCTACATCAAAACTATATATATGAGTGTATATACATTTATATGTATATAAGCACATATAAATATACATATATAGATATGAAATATCTATATATGTATATTGTTATTAAAGTTCATAATGATCGATGTGACTTACTGGGCGATTACGGCCTGTTTATGCCCTATTCAAAGACCTTGGTATATTGACAGCAAAAATCGAAACATAGATAAGATCTTTTAATGCCCTCGTTGTCATGTCCCAAAGTACGCATTACCCAATATACCTGAGTTTAATTTATTTTATTAAAATAATTATTTGCTCATAAGAAAAAAAGTACCACATAATAATATCGTATTATAAATTAGTCCAACTACTACCTATCCATGGCAGAAACAATTGTTTTGAGATAGAGTTTTGGATCCATAGAAAAACTTTGAGCTAGTTTTAAATTTTGTATGTCCAAGTGAATAAACATGAAGCATTGTTCGGAGAAGAGCTTAGTTGACCAAAAGCCCTGTTAAGTGATTTGGCATATGCTTATTATGGCATTCCAACAGATTGATTTTTAATATTCACAGAGAACCTTTTTAGGCAAACAAAATCTAAGATGTAAGGAAGATCTCTTAATCAAAAGCGGATTAAGGATCTGGGGTAGCTATTCTTAACAAAAACGATTATGTTCATAAACTGTTTGGTATATTAAATGATGTGAGCAAATTTGAAAATTTGAGCAGTGTTCAAAACCAAGACAATACGGTCAAACATCAGAGCTAACTTCAAACATCAGAGCTAAATTCAAACATCAGCGCAGGTTAATAGGGACCAGAATATTCTCACAGTTTCTCAACGTCCACGTTGTATGGTTTACCCAAAACACACAAGGACAACCCTCCACTTCGGCTGATTTATCTATGGCTGGAACTGCTCATTGTAAATTGGCTTAGTGGAATTCAACCCTTTTAGAACCAGTATTGAAAATCTATAGCGAAACCTACCTCAGTGACTCCTATTTTTTTGCTAAATTGCTCAAACTAGAATGCCAGGAAACGTTTATTTGACATGACTAGCCTATTTACCAATGTCCCCCTTGTTGAAACCATCAAAGTATGCGCCACTGTTCTGTGAAAAAAAGGTTGAATAACCCTCCATCGCTGAAAAGATCTATGTTGAGTTAATGGAATATGCCATTCAGCTTCAAAAATACAACGATCAACAAAGGGAGTGAAAACAGATAGGCCTTAGGTCCAACTTTGGCAAGTATAGCCGGTAGTCGATAAAGTACTTCAAAGTTAATAGTATACTTTAAACAAAATTCAATAAATATTCAAAAATACAGCTAACAATGGGAAGATTAATTAAGAGTTGATTGAAAAGGATGTAAAGCGACTATATCAAAGATACAAAAAGGAGCAACCTTTGTAAAGTTTCAGGCATAATTATAGCTTTATCATATTTCACAACAAATTCAAGTACTATATTTTATTCAAAATCATGCTTTCGTACATGTAATTTACTTTGTGTCTAATAAATTTCAAATGTTTATATATTAGCAAAATAATCACACATCCTGCATGATTATAGCTAACAATATGAATTTTCCACTTTTGCCTTAATTGTTCTGATAAATGTTTTGATAGTTTCCCTCCAAGTTAATATGAATAATTTTAAAAGTGTCTATTGTCCGTGACCCGGTGGTAAACAGACAGAAATACAATTGGATTTCCTGCAACAAACATCCTCAAGAGTACAGAGATATAAGGGGAACGTAACCACTAAGACAAAATAAGCCTGTTCCAAAGATTGTAATATTTTCTCGTGTCGTACCACGTATTCCTGGTTGCTGTTTGGTAAAAGAATTTTCATAAATAATTATCAAGAACAAATGATACCTTGATTTGAGTTTGTGTGGTATATCTTTCGTATTGCAAAAACGTCGTGCCTATCAAGGCCACACATTACTGTTTGATCTAGTCGTGTATTACCACTTGAAAGTTAAGATCATGGTTAAGCATGCTGCTTTTTATAACCATCTTTCAAAGGGGATTTATTATGGGGTACCGAGGGGGATAGTTAAAAAATGCATCCATACTTTAGGAACAGTGAAATAGTCTTCAACATAGACGTTAAGCTGTGAATCACATAATCAGTCAAGGACAAACGGTGACAACCTAAGATGAAAGCGGTGGATTTTTGCCTTTGATTAGCGTCTGTTTTTACTGAGTACCACAAGAACGCAAAGATTGGCATGAAGAAATGCAAGTGAACTGCCGTCTTGTCATTTAAAGTTCCTCTTGACCATGATAAAATGAGCATTGGAATTAGTTTACTTCCTAATCTTATTCCATGCCTGCTTTTCGTATCATGAGTCTTCAGGCCAAAGATCTATTTGTGGTAGGCATTGCTAAAGTATATGTGGGTCTATGCAACCTACATAACGTAAACGTAAATAAAGCAAGACTTACTGACGTCTATTGGACTAACATGCATTATTTACATGCACATGGATCATCTTCAAGTAATAAAACAACATAGGTATAACACGGAGATCTTGATTGCAGGACTTGATCAAGGATCTTTGGTCTTAATTGTCGATGAAAATAATTACTTGCATAAAATGGAAGAAATACTCAATACCAAGAACGTATTTTAAAACATAGGGGATGTTGGAAACCACGAAAGAAAATTGAGCAAAGATTGCAAAGACAGGTTGGTGCAAATTATAAAAAACTTACTTAGGGATCATCGGACTATCTCTCAGCGACCTCGTATATGATTTTAAGAAAACACCAGTCTTGTGGCATATTATGATATGGCTTGGCATAGTGCCTCTAAGTTTCGAACCACATACTTAAAACTACGTAAAAGCTGTTAAGAAGATGTCATGTCCTAAAATCATTTATCCTTCCTCGAAATAGATATGAACCGTTGAAGTAAACTTGTTGTTTACTAGCAATAACAAAATTATCAAAATATGAGCCGATGTTTTCTATGGGGATGAAATTGAAAGCCTATAATCCCAGAGGAGGGGACCTCTCAATGGAGATATTGCAATTCGCCACCACGTGTGTTGAATTTAATCTAAAAATTGGTGCATTCGTGCAAAAGGATTCCGTTAATTTTTAAACCCATTTGATCATCAATTGGGAAAACGTTTTGTTGAGTTTTGTAAGAGGCAAATTCAAAACATAATTAATTTGCATTCATAGGCAAAAAAGAAAAGACACTTCTTTGTCCTTTTAAGATGTTTACGCAATGTATAATTAACAAGTGAATGCGGAAGTTTACATTTGGGAACAGTACGATCGATGTATCATGCTCTGTTGAAGTTGCTATGGTCAGGTAGAATTATTTAGCGTATAACCACAAAATAGAAGAAACTTGTAACGTTACCGACCTTTTGAAGACCATAACGATCCATTCGCGAATTTTCAATCTACAAGGCCTTAGTCATGCGAGAGACTAGGTCGTATGACTAAGGCCTTGTAGGTCGAAATTTCGTAGCTGGATCGTCATGGTCTCCAGAAGGGCGGTAAAGCTACAAAAATTTTTTATTTTATATTAAGTAATGGCCTGGTTAGGGAATGTTTTTATGCAAAACAAAGTAAAATTAAAAAACCAATTCAAGATGTTTGGTACAGACAATCCAAGTTTTCAAGACAAAAAAAGCAATTATTGACTGAAGGTTCGTATGCCTTACTCACATCATGCTCGTTATTATAGTACTGGTCTTTATCAAAGAAACCTGGAATCCAGCGTTGGTACTCGTGATGGAGACAACGTTGATATTTTGGGATGACAACTTTACAGACGATATGACCCTGCTAGACATAACTGATGCGCAAGCTACGGAACACAAAACCAACCTTGAATGCAGAGGCAATATGTCTAAGGCAGATCTTTATAACCATTAGTAGAGTTATAATTTCTGACTACAGAAGCATCAAACCTAGGTCTCACGACCACGAATTGAACGCTTTTTCTACCTAATGAGATAGACAGCTCAATGGGGGAGGTTGAAAGACTATAGATCGCTTATCCCAAATCGTCAACTTAATTGAGTGTGTGTCTTTTTGACGTAGACGCTTACAATCAGCATATGTTTTGTACATTTATCGTAGTGTGCCATGGTACCATACAGAAGCAGACAAGGTTGCCTCGCGACAGATGCAGAACTAAGTTTCTCATTGTATCTCCCGGAGAGTCGAACCTCGATCTCGCGACTGCAAACATTACACCTTTCTGCCTCTATCCACTGCTTTATGGAACTAATGAAAATGGCGATGAATGTATGCCTAACAGTGCTTAGCCTACGCTCATGCGAAATCCAACAAAACACCTCTGGCTCAACTTATCTGATGAATAGATTTAAAATGTTGACTGTTTGTAAAAGGAAAATACAGCTAAAAGGTTAAAAATTGAAAGTGATTTATTAGGAGACATATTTGGTAGTTAACCAGACGACGATTTTGGTAAGGATGTCTCAGTTTTCCGACTGTGACGTTAAAGTGTACAAAGTTATAAGTTTTCAGGGGAATAAAAAAGCCCCAACATTTCAGAGAAGCAATGATACTGAATAAGTTAACATAACACAGGCAATGAACATGGCATTTTCAACTGCATTTTAAATCTGTAACTCGTCATTCTATTAAATAGCACAAAGAATTTCCGTTAAGCACAAGTTTATTCTCCATACTTCACAATTGCTCTACATGCTGTTAGCAAAGAAAAATTGCATGTATAATAAGTGATATCAAAAAGTTTTAGGGGTTGGACAAGGGTTATTTCTTAGTTTATTTAAGCATGTCTAGTAAGCCAAGATTCAATGATTTTCTAGAAGACGTAAAATGTATGCAATATTTTAAACACGTCACTTGATTATGAATAGCATAAAAAAGAACAATAACATATTGAAGATTGGAATCCATAGAGTGACTATAGTCAGCAGAAAAATTTTCTCTCCGTTACCAACAACGCATGGAACTATTAAATGCTCGGCTAGACCTCTGTTGGATTAAGCCTTTCGTAGCCCTTTCATATATTGCACAAATAACATGCAGGGTGTTCTTGGTCACTGAGGAATAGAGAATAAAGTTTTTCGTTTTCGTACTGAAAAAAAGATTTCCATATATTGTTTCCCACTTGATCAATTCGTATGAATTCGTCAAACCTATCTCGACGACAGATATGCTGTAAAATAAAAATTAATTATAGAAACTATAGCTTAGGGATTGAATTGAGCTAGCCATGCTAATGGGATATTTACCTGGTCTCATTTGCTATTATCAACATAATTATTATAATATCAGACAAACAGTGCGTCCGCAGATATGTCGTAGTGTAGGGAAGTCTTCAAGTCTCAAAAGACATTAAACCGGGACAAAAGGATATCTTATCATCATTTAAACAGAACAAATTTCGTAACTTTCTCTTCGTCAAAATACTTAATGTATTGCATATTTAATCGTTTTTTAATATTGAGATCCCAGTAGGAAACAGTTCTAAAGTAGGGTAATGGTAAACTGAAATAGCCCTTTCACTTGTCAAGGACAAGCAGAAAAATTGGCAAGGAGGACATCCTGAAGGACAATGCATGATGCAGCTGAAAGGATTACGCATAACCAATGAATACAGCAGGTCGTAACAGCCTGTGCTGTGGATATGCCAAAAGGCAAACTGGAAGACATCTGCAGAGAAACAAAATCATGTGAAAATGACAGTGTACTGGATGTTGTAATGGTTCTAGGGTTCTAGAAGTAAAGCAAGTACTAAAGTATCATTTTCGATAGAAACACAAAAGTCTGCTAGTCTAAATAACGTGTACTCATTGTTACCCACAGATATTGCTAACCATAGAAACACTACTACGACAGTCGTATTATAAAACGAAACAATGACCTGAAACCGTTGTGACACCCACGTATTATGCTTTTTTATGGAATTTCATATTTAATTTTATATTTTATAAAATTGAGACATTTTAGCTTTAAATGCATGTTACTTGTGCCTTTTCTCCCAGATTAATGAAAAATAAACGTTTCTTTCGCGTATTGTATACAGACAGGGGTGTACTAATTTAAAATTCACATGTGGTATGGTTAATATATGGCAATAAAATAAAATATGTTTGTAACTTTACCGCAAATATTCAACCTACAAAGCCTTAGTCATGAGACAGAAGACTAAGGCCTTGTAAGTCGAAAATTCGCCAATGGATCGTTATCTTCTTCAAAAGGACTGTAAAGTTACAAATTTATTTAATTTGACAGTTATATTCTCACCCCAAGGCACTGCAATTTTGTTATGTATTGGAAATTGAACATAAACATAGCACTTTTTACCTTTTCTAAGTAAAATATGCTCTATCAGCAAACTTTCCGCTTTCAGCAAACACTTCCAGTTTTATAGTCATCTGACAGGACTGTACTGTGAATTGTATATTGCCTGGGCAACGACTCAAGTTAGCAACAGGGTTGACTCAATTTTGTGCTTTTGAAGATGTCTTTATGCCCCAAAACCAACTGTGTGACTAGCTTCAACTATAAATTAAATAGGATTTTGATATGTTTACGGTTTTAAATTGACTAGCCCTTAAATTTGCCTTTGTGTTTGGAAGTTGACAAGTGAATTTAAACATTGTCTGTATATGCTGTTTATTGAAGTTTAATAAATAATGAAAAAAAGAAACAGGTAGTGCAGGTCTCATTCTTTATATTTTATTGTCTCGTTTATACCAGCAAATATTACAAATAAAAAACAAGCTTATACCTATTCAGAAACAAACAATAACAACCCCACTTTGACTATGCTTTTTCTACACACGAACGTATTTAAAAGATAACAGAAAGTCTCTTATGACAATTTATTAGATATGTTTTCACGCACGATAAATCTTACGATGGTTATGATGATTTAGAAAAGGCAACGATGATAACAAAAACCAGTTTCTGTGCAAGAAATGCACTGAAATTTTGCTGCCTGATATTACAGAACAATCTATACATGTACAAAAAACGCAGATATCTTCACAATGCCTATGACAATTAAAATGAAAAGTCTTCATATCCTGAAATGCATTTCAACATAAAACAGCTACTGACTCGAACTTCTCCCGCTACTGAGTATGAAAAAAGTATCATATACTTATAATGAGTTAAAATAAATGATACAATTGCATGAGGGAATCTATACAAACAAATCTAAAGCTTCCTTATAATTTAGATACAATTCACCTTATTTAAGTGTGTGTATCCATATTACGAAACTTTCAGCAATATGTAACTCTTCCCATCCGTTAATTCCATTCGCACTATTTCCATATTAGCTGATTAAACGATGATCTCCACTACAAATTGTCTCATTGCACAAGACAGTGTTAAAATGCCAGGAAGTTCAAGCTTATATTGGCTCCGTATCATGTTGATATTCAAACAATCGGTCGTTCGCCATTCCTCTATTTCACAAATAGTGTGAGTTTGTAGAAATGTGACACTGCCCTGTCTTTGTCCTATATATTAAATTCTACTGGGAAACATACCGTATTTAACCTCTGAAAATAATTTTTTATTAATATTATGAAACCATTTACACCTCAACTTCTTTTTCGAGTAGTCGTGTAGCATTAGTAGGTTCAGGCGCTGTCGTAGGCTGTGCAACATATAAAACTCTTTGGTTATGATACCTTTCATTTGGATTGTCACCACGATCTTCGATGGCGGAAGCAACAAATACCCCTCTATATCTGTTTCTAAGATTGTACAAGAAGCAACCTCCTGAAATGATAAAAACGACTGCACCTGTAACAATGCCGGTCGTAATCCATGCAACAGCATCTCGGCTTAGTCGTTGGGTTTTGGAAGGTCCAGTATCTGTGCTATGCTGAATTTAGGGAGAGAAATTTCATCTATTAATCCAAAAAGGCCTTATTGGATGGAAATACATAGAAAACATATAGGTAATTCATTCAATAGAAGGAAATTAGCAGTTTGACTTAATCGTTAGCTTACTCAGGTCCTTTAGCCTAAAGATATTTGTCATTAATTGAACTCCTTTTCAAGAAAATTGTACCATTAAGACATTTAGATAACTGATCACAGGAATTATGGAAAAGTTAACTGATCCAAACGGAAGTCGATCCCAAACCCTCTGGCTTACTACAGAAAGGCGCTACCAATTGAGGTAAAGACACCTAGATTAGAAAGGTAATTTTTCTACTTCACCCTTCTCTCCAAGATCATCTTCTAGTCGGATAAAATATACAATGGCCTTTAAACATTCGTGGATAAGTCGTTAAGTGCGGGTAGAGTTACAAATTTTTTACTATTTTGTGAATCATATACTGGCTCCACTGCACTACAATTTTGTGAAATCTCTTCTGTTAGATAAAATATTGAAATCATTCTTTACATGCACACCTTAATAAATAAAGAAAGCCTAACTTATGGTTATGGGGAAAGATAACATAATTTGAGTTTCTTTCCTGAAAAATCCCTGATATCTAAATTTAACAAAATAACAAAGCATTGTAAAAATGTAGCATATAACAGTTTGTCACTTACCACTCCCTTAGGAGAAGTATTCATATTCCATCCTTCTGATGTACCTCTGCCATTTGTACTTCGCTTGTCATTTCCTCCACTATTTGCTGATTCATTTATACCATTTCGTCTCCTTGATTCATCAGCTGTTGGATCTTTCCCTGTTACAAAGAAAAACTCAAAAATTTAATACTCGATTTTTTCGAGGTATCCATAACATGATTGTAAGGAGAGCAAAGACGCGAACAGGAAAACATTCTGAGAAATGTCGTGGAACTTTACTATTGTGTCTTTTTTACAGAACGTTTGCAAATGGAGGGCAATTTCTTTTTGTGTCTATCCACATGCTCTTGAAGATACCCTAAAGATCTTGCTTTGGCATATTTTTAATGCGTGGAACCTTAAAGCCAGAAAAACTGATAACAGACGTTTCACGCTTTGTATTGCTTCTATTATTATTCGTGAAATAATTTAATCATTCCAGCCTCAAATATTTTACATTGCTGTGCTGAGAAGCACTCAAGCCGAAAAGCAGAAGAAATTAATAAATTTTCCTTTACCTACCGCTGGGTCTCGTCTCGTAATGCAGGGACCTTGAAAGTCCTTCACCAAATCTTAAAAATAATACCTCAACAGACACAGTGCTTTTTATATATTTGTCAAGTGTAAAGCAACACCACAATAGCTGCACTAAGTAGGAATCGACCGGGCTCGAACTTGCAATCCTCAGACGTAAAAGCCAACACTCATACCTCCGTGCCATCACGGTACAAAGGTTTGCTGAAGGTCATTCAAAGTCCTTGGTATTACGAGACAAAGCCCAGCGGTGGGTAAGGGGAAATTCAATAATTCTTTTCTGTGTTTCGGCTTAGAC
>JANTCA010068618.1:0-15770 GCA_024741275.1 Chironex yamaguchii
CTCTTATTACACAGCCTATCAACAATAAAATTACATCACCTCTTATTACAGAGCTTATCAACAATAAAATTACATCACCTCTTATTACACAGCTTATCAAGTATACAATTATATCACCTGTTATTACACAGCCATCAACAATAAAATTGAATTAATGTCTTACAAATTTTATATTGCTGAGGAATTTTGGTAACATTTTATAAATATTATCCTGGCTGACAATGTTTGTTACGGATGAATTTCGCATACTGTCATGATGCCTTGTGAAAACATACAATAAGATAATAAACAAACACCTACTTGAGTCAAGATCTGTGTTCGGTAGGACGGAATGCATTTGAAACAGTTGCACAGAAGAAATAGGACCATCTTCCCTGATACTTGATGACTTTAAAATAACTAAGACAAGGAAAAAATAATAAAAAAGTTACAAAACAGACTACATAATAATTATAAAAAGCGACCTTCACTCACATAAATTCCGTATTCAGATAATGTCATATATTCGATGTTATGTCCATTAACTTTGGAGCATTATTTCCATAAGAAATACTACTGTTGAGTTCACACCATTTGTGACGCTCTGTCTTCTGTCTGCGACCACATATACTACATCATCGTCATTCAGAGTTAAATGTAACCCAATGAATGCTCTGAAGACCAGAGTGAGCAGAATACTCCTTGCCTTGCAGAAGGAGAACATCCTTGATAACTGCCTCTACCACCGAATAAAGCCCAAAGACTCACCTCTATCACCGTTCTATGGACTACCAACAGTACACAAACCAGATGTACCAATCTGCCCCATCGTAGCTTAATCTGGAAGCCCACTCCATTCACTCTCACGTCACGCAGCTGATCTGCTAAGTCCCTACACAAAGATGAAGTCACATCATTGCAATAACAGTCGACCTTGCAGACTTTGTCAAACAACATGTCGAAACAGATGAAATCATGGTCTCTTTTGATGTCACGTCCCTCTACACAAGCATACCAATCAAAGATGCTGTAAACATTGTTGAAGACCTACTTCATCACGATGATTCTTTACCATCGCGAACTGTACTCAAGCCCTCAGATATCCTTGACCTATCGAAAGTACTTCTTACCAACACACGTTTCCTGTTCAACAATGACATATACAGTCAAACAAACGGTGTATTAATGGGCGCACCTACATCCTCTGTGATTACAAAAATACTCATGCAGGCTTTTGAAACCACAGCACTTTCAACCGCTGATCAAGCACCGTTTGTTTGGGAAAGGTATGTGAATGATGTCTTTGCAATCATCAAGAAAGATAATCTGCATGGGTGGTTTGAACACATCAACAACCTACATCCAAATATCAAGTTCACTATGAAGACTGGGGAGAAAAATATAATAATAATAATGAGTAACATTTATGCCGAGTAACCTTGTCAGTACTGAGTATTGTTATCAATAGGGGCCCTGTGTGAACATTAAAGAAAAGCAATCCATCACTTTACAATGAAAAATCCTAAGAATTCCTTCAATATTTTAAATATTGTCTTGTCCTTAAGTAAATTACTACAATCCTTGCAAGTGTTCTTTTAGTCGATGCTTGAAAACAATAACAGAATCTAAGTTTCGAACGACAATAGATAGTTCGTTAAAGCTAGATGGGCCTTGGAACCAGAAGGACTTTTTTGCTGCTTCTGCTCTGACCCTTGGAACGTCTAATGTGGCTTTATTGCGTCTTTGCCATAATTGTGGTTGACTCTTTCACCATAGGACGAAAATAGGACAAAATTAGGAACGGTAGTTCCACTTGCAAACCTTAAGAGATATGCTGTAAGCTTTTTCTGGTTTAGTATCGTCAGATACCCACGTTCTTGAACAAACTCTGGATGATGATAAATGATTGATGATGAATCGCTCTTGCTTGAAGGTTTTCGAATTTCTTGCCCATTGTGACTGAGAACTTTATAGTTGGAGCTGAAAAGTTTGCAGCTGAGTCAATATACAATCGCTTTGTATATTGATTCAGCTGCATGACTCGTCAGTGATAGCCTCATTATTTTCAAAAGGTTAATTCATGCTGCCGCACTTTTTAAAGTCTTGTAAATGCTCTTTCATATTCAGGCTAGGGTCCAAAAGCACTCCAAGATACTTGCAACTAGTCACAAAGTGTATCGAATGATCATTCATCCAGATCTTTAAGTCATTTGTAGAGTGCAGTCTTTTGGCAGTACCAAAAAGCATGACTTGCCTTTTCCCTTTTTTCAAATTTATGACAAGCCTGTTGTTCTCGAACCATTTCGCGATGTTTGCCATATCACTTGTCAGAGCTTTCTCCACCTCACTAATGCTTTTATGAGACACGTATATGACAGTGTCATCAGCATACATTTGGATGTTACATTCTTTGGCAACTCTTGTTAGGTCATTAATTTGTACAAGGAACAAGAGGCCCAGAATTGAGCCCTGGGGTACTCCATATTTGACTAACTGGCATGAATATTTTGAATTGCCACATTGAACAAACTGGTATCGATCCTGTAGAAGCTTTTGAGCCAGGAAAGTTCTGCACCACTGATACCATAATAGGGCAGTTTTTTCACTATTACCAAATGTTCAACACTGTCAAACGCTTTTTGCAAATCAACAAACACAGCATCTGTTAATTTCCCATGATCCATTTCTCGTCGAATATCGTTTGTGAACAGTGTGACGGCAAGTTCTGTAATATCCTTCTCTTCCTGAAGCCAAATTGACATGGTGTTGACATTTTATTATTTTCTAGATAGTCGGATAATTGTTCATAGTCAACTCTTTCTAATATGTTGGATAAAATAGGTAACAATGATGTTGCACGATAATTGTCAGGCAAAGCTTTATTTCCAGACTTATGAAGTGGAATGACTTTTGTGATCTTCAGTTTATTGGGAACTAAAGAAATTTTAAGTGACAAATTTATGTGTCAAAGGCTTTGCAATGCAATAATAGCAGTCTTCGTGGTAGGTTATCATCTTCGGGAGATTTTGTTGATTTTAGATGGGCAAGGTGCATTCAGACTTTTTCCTTTGAAACTGATTGAAACTTAAAAATTGGCCTTTCTTAGCTTAACACACCGTCATTTTGCCAAGTAAATGTTTGTTTGTAGATTGCTGCACAGCCTTTCGGTGCAAGTTGTAAAATAGTCGCAAAATAAAGAAGCCATGCCTTGTTTGGTAGTTTCCAGTTCCCCATTTACTTCGAGTGCAGATACACCTATGGAAGCAGTGTCATTAGATGGGTATCATTTCCACTTCTTTAGCTCTTGACGTTATAAATTTTAAGATCAATTTATACATTTTAAGATCACTTTAGAAATTTTAAGAACTCTTTTTCTTTGTTACTGGCGCATGTTTATCAAAGACCTAAGTCAGGATACTTTCAAAAGCAATATAAGCAATTTCTACATCTTGGGACGTAAGAACTTGATTCCATGCAGCTTCCCTGAGGTCCTTGTTTAGACTTTCTTTTTCATAGTTTTTGTAATTCCTGCATGTTACTAAGCTGGGGCTAAATATAAGGCTATTGAGCTTTCTCACTGCTCCTATCAAATGATGGTCACTCAGGCAAGACTCTAAAACAACAGTCTAGCAAATATTGTGTGGCATGTTTGTTTGCACTAAATCAATCATGGATTGGGAAGTTTCGTCGATTCTCGTGGGGGTAGTAACTGGTCGATGTAGACCAAAACTTGCAATTGTGGATTTCAGTGGTTGATTTTTATTTGCTTTGCTATAATCGCAATTGAAATCCCCTAGCAACAGAGTTTCTTTGTCCTCGCAACATACGTTAGAGAGTATTGTCTCAAATCTATCATTCAAATCTTCAGTAGAACTGTCCGGTGGATTGTACAAATTCCCAAACAAACAGGATTTTGAGTTTTCACTACTACCTCAGTCCAGATACACTCGATACGATCTTCCTCTAAATCAAGTCTGTGGTGGTTGGTCAGAGATTCATGCACGTATACAGCAACTCCCCCACCAGCACCTTTGGCACGGTCCTTTCTAAGCAGGTCAAACCCAGCAATATCAATTTCACTGTCTTGAATATTTACATTTAAATGCATTTCACTGATTCCAATAACATGTGCTTGCTTAAGGTCTGAGCGACATAGCAATTCCTACAGACTGGCTTTATGGCAAACTAAACCACGGACGTTTTGGTGTACAACTTTCAGACCTCGTGTTTAGAGCAAACTGTCAAAGTTTCGAGAGACATCAGGAGCAAAAGCTGGACCTTGATTGAGTGAAATGTCCCCACTGAGAAGAAGAATAATCTCAAAGAGATACTGTTTGAGACTGTGATGGCTGCAAAAGGTTGACATCTTTCTGCGCCTCTCTACTCTGTTTTGCACTGTAAATAGGGCCTTCGAAATATCATTCCAGGTCACTTCCCTTCCAAGGAATTTCGCTATAATGATGTTTTGATACGAGATAAACGACTTGTCAGTATCATTTTCGTTGATATCTTTATACATTCTTGGCCAACATAGCTTCATAAAACAAGAGCAATTCAATGATAATAAAATATAACAGTATACGGAAAGCAGGAAACCTGTAGCTGCCATCACTGTAATTCGATTTGATTCAACTGGATGTCCCAGTTCAGTCGTTGTAGCATCGAGGTAAAGTCCAAACGAGTGAAAAAAAGTATGAGCAAGACCTAAGATCTCTTGACATATCTGTTATTCTCCGCCATGAACATTTGTCGCGTTTTTGAGGAAGAAGCCACTGAGTTATATTATTAAGCTTGAACGTTGTCACACTCGACTTTTTATAATATAAGAGACGCTCCGTATCTGAGTTGTGCAGGCTTAACTGAAATCCACAACTCCAGTGTGTGTTGTGTACCCTAATTTCACTCATTCACTACAAAGTTCTGAGGAGAAAGAGGAGAAAAAGCAAATACCCTTCCTTCATGTCCTAGTCAAAAGGCAACCAGATTGCAGCACTTCTGTCACTGTCTACAGAAAGCCAACACATTCTGATCAGTATCTGAATAAGGAAACACATCATCAAGTGCCAGCCCGAAACAGTGTCATTACAAACAAGCCAGCGCAAGAAGTGTCATATCCAATTTAGATGACCTTAGAAAAGAAGAAAGACACATAAGGTTCTCCTGTCAAACTGATACCAAGTAAAAGATTTCCAGGTAGCTTGACATAAAACATCCAGGGCCAACCATGATGCTGAACCAGAAGCAGAACCTCTGAAACGGATATGCCTTCCCTATGCGAAGAACACAAGTGAACAGCTAAAAAGGATTCTCAGATAACACAACATCCAGTGCCCCTTTTTCACAACGTCCACTCTAGGGAAGATGTTGTTAATACCAAAGGATCCAGTCCCTCTACAGGAAAGCAACAACATTGTATACAAACTAGATTGGAAGGACTGTCATGCCACGTACATTGGTGAGTCAAAGCGTTCCTTGAGGCAAAGAGAAAAGGAGCACAAGAGAGCTGTTCACCAAACCATGATGACACCAAACAGTATGAAATAGTTGACCACTGTTGGACGCACAACCATATTTTTGACCGGGGAAAACAAAAACATTATAAACAAGGAGACCAACATTAGGAGACTAACAACAAGAAAAATCAAAGAAACCATTTACTCCCTACAACACAGCAATCAAATCACAGCATATCTTACAGTCCTCCAGAAATATGGCTTCCAGCTATAGTAAAAGAAATACAACAAACACAACACAGCCATGGCACCAATTCACCACGGACGTCCGCACTCAGGAAGAATAAAATGGCTATACCAGATCATTTCTAGTAGCCTGATGATGGGAGAAGTGTCTCTCGAAACATAGCTCATAAAAAGCATACGACTCATGTCTATATGGCTTCTCTTCATAAAGTAAATGTTCAAGAATACATCATCATCCTTGCATATTTAGTGACTTAGTCAATAAAATGCTGTCAATAACTAAACCCTATTCCTCTTTATCAAGAAACTTTCCTTAGCTTTACAAAGGTCTTTTTGAAGGTTTTCGGTAGCGGTCAGAGGTGTCGTGGGCCTCCCGTTTCAGGGAAGAAGGGGCAAGGAGAAAAAATTTCGGACAGATATTTTGGACACAAGTTTGATTATAAGTGCAGCATATGCTGGTGAAGGTGTAGAAGTGTGGAGCAAAAAAGGATTAATTAAACTGAATTAGTGCTTTCACTATACATAGGTCATTTTGTACATAGAAGTCAATCCACTGCATACAATTTGTCTAATAAAAATAAATTGTAACTTCAGTTGATTTTAGGACATTACTACCTAACAAATTAAATTATGAACTTTTTTGGAAATGTACTACTCGAAAATGTCTATTGTGCTTTGGGGGTCAACGTTTGGTACCAAATTCTTTTTAGCCTTTAACAGGATCAAGGATCTGCTTTGTCCCATTGTGGAGTGTAACTTGTTTTTCACTAGCTTGAGCTTTAAATATGTTCTCTTAAGTTTGTAGATCTAATTGGAAGTGTAATTATGTACAATAGAAATAAGTTTGAATAAGCTGTCTGTAGGTAGAATTGCTTATACTGCAATATCCATGAAAAAGATCTCTTGGTCCAAGGTTGCATTTGACATAGCCGAGGCTTCAAATAGCGAGAGCTCCTTCAGACCAAGATAAGTTCGAATAAACGAACATTCCTCACGCTTGAGCTTATATACATCAAGGCTTTGGTATTGCTTTGTCACATTTTGTGGTAAGGTAAAGGTTGAAGGTAAATCCTTTTCAGAATAAAAGATCACTCGATTAAGCAATGTAAAATATGCAACAATTCACAGTTGCATCAAAAAAGTTCATTTCTATACAAGACCATTGTGTCAACTACAACATGGCATCCTCTGCCCTTACGTTTCCTTTTATCAAGAAACTCTTCCTCTGCTAGCCCTTCCTTCATGCAAAACTGTTTTGCAACTTTCAAAACTTGACTAAAATTCTTGTGAAGTTAACTTTGGCTGAGCTGTATCACCCAGTCGAACAGGCGTAATAAGGTCGACTCTTTTATGCTACAAACAAAATGATGCTTGATTAACAAAATTTGGCGAAAGACATACATTGCCAGTACATTCTGGACTAACGTAAGTTTATCTTCTAATCCTTGACATAAGTGATAGTTTCATTACTATGAACTGCAGACTGGCAGTCTTCTAAACTGTCAAAAAAAACCACAATAATTTGTCATCTTTTACACAGAAAACAATTTGGAGGAACACCATCTTGTCATCAAGATCATTTGAGGTCTATGCATCGATGTAACATTGGCTAAATTTTGCTTCTTTTACTTTTGTACATACCTTCGTCCTTGTGATTGAGAAAAGAAGCTGTACAATTTCGTTAGAATGCAAAACAGTGGTACTGCCCCAATAGAAGATTTACAGGCCTCTATAATGACGTGTTTGCAAACTTGATCAGATGGCCAAAAATTAAGGCATTGTTTATTCTCTTTTTGAAACAGCAATTTTATCTCTCTTGTGCCCCCCGCCCCCTCCTGATGGGCGTGCCATTATAAGATTGTCCAGCTGCACTGCTTAAACTTGTTTTTCTTTTTTAAAACTTCTCTTTGGCGTTTTTACAACTGTATATGCTAAAGCAGCTTGTACCCTTTTGAAATTAGCTGCTGAACGTCGACAGCATACAAGGGCAAGTCATGTAATAGCCTCCCTTATGTTAGCCTCATTTACGTAAACGTTAGTGCATGTGTAGATAGGATTTATTAGAGGAGACAAACAGAGTTCTTTGAGATATATCCATCAGATTTGAGATGTAGATATTTGCATGCATCCATAACATATGATATGGTGTCAGGTAATTTGTAAACAAGCATGGAAAGTGCTCAATTAAAGCAGCCAAGTGGTTTGCAACTTAAGGGACATCTAGCTGAGAACTGGTGAAAATGTAAACAGAGATTTGATTTGTACAGCGTGGTCATAAGGAAATGCAAATCTAAGTTGTTCGCCTACAACAAAGAACAAATTTGTGTCAAAGACAAAGTGCAGCTCCTTTATGAATATGAAGGAAAGAATTATTTGCTAGATTTCAAAGTTGTTGATATTAACTCTCAAGCCTTGTTCGGACTAAATACTTGCAAGGAACTTAATTTAGTACAGGGTATATTGGTTGTGAACAAAAAGGCTAAGATACTAATTGTAATGAGAAGAGTCAAGCTGGTAAATTGGTAGAAGAGTATGAAGATGTGTTTAATAGCCTAGGAAATTTTGGTAAGCATCATATTCTGATTGACAAAGCAGTGCCACCAATTGTTCACCCTCCACGCAAGGTTCCATTTGGTTTACGATTCCAATTAAAAGAAACTCTAAGAAAGCTGGAAAGGACAGGTGTTATTGCCAAAGTAGATGGTCCTACAAATTGGGTTAACTTGTTAGTTATAGCTCAAAAGAAAAATGGCACACTGAGACTTTGTCTTGACTCCAGAGATTTGAATATGGCTATCAAGCGAGAACATTATCCAGTGCCAACAGCACAGGAAATTACCAGTAATTTAAGTGAACTTAAGTATTTTAGCATCCTTGATGCCAAGGATGGGTTTTGGCAGGTTGAATTAGATGAGGAAAGAACAAATGTATGTTGTTTTAATACCCCTTTTGGACGATTCAAGTTTCTTTGTATGCCTTTTGGCACTGCCTCAGCACCAGAAGTTTTTCAGAAGAAAATGTTAGAAGTATTTGAGGGGATTGATGGTGTCGAAATAGTTAGAGAAAGAAATGTATGCAATAGTTTTTGGCTGTGAGTAATTTAGCCATTATATTTATGGAAAGCATGTGGATATACAGACTGATCATAAACCTTAAGAAGCTATCATCAAGACGCCTCTTGCACAAGAACCTGTTAGAATTCAACATATTTTACTGAGACTGCAAAGGTACTTATAGACCAGGAAAAGAACTCTATTTTGCAGATGCACTCTCCCGTACATATTTGACTGATAGAGACTCGAGTGACATTGAGTTTGATAATGAAATTGATTGCCATGTACACTGCGTAGTAAATTGTTTACTTATAACATAATTCAAACTTCAGGAGTTCAAGGAACCAATTGCTTCTGATATGGAACCTCAGCAGCTTAAGAAAGTTATACTCAATGGATGGCCTAATTCAAAGCAGGAAGTAATAAGGAATAAGCCAGGCCTTATTGGAATTTTAGAGATGAAATGAATGAAACAGAAGGAACATTATTTAAAGGGGAAACGATTATTGTTCCTGTCGGTCTCAGAAGAGAGATGATAGAACGCATTCATGAACTACACAGAAGTGTATGCAACGGGCATATCAAAGTTTGTTTTGGCCAGGTATGTCCAATGAGATCAAGGATCTCGTTTCAAATTGCAAGACTTGTTTAAAATATCATTCTACATAACCAAGAGAACCATTGATTCCTTATGAATTACCAGAGCTTCCTTGGCAGAGAATTGCTGCAGATTTATTGCTGGAAAGGATCAGTATCTTTTAGTCACTGACTATTTCTCTAAGACTGTTGCATTTAGGCATCGTTGTTAAGGGGCCGTTCAAAAATGACCTCATGCAAAGTTTGACATATTTTGATCCCCTTTCCCCCAAGTCACGCATTGTAACAAAAAAGGAATGACCCCCCCTTGTGATGTGATTTCAAAAATTGTGTCGAGTCAGCAAAATGCAGTTAGCAATGAAAAACAACAAAATCTTGAAATAACGAAAGAGAATAAGTGCAATTACTGAGATGTAGCTGTGTACCTTCAGCGATGTGTTCACACGTATCGTATGGAATTTGCTTGTATTTTCTGTTTAGTCGTGCAGGTAGGCGTGCATTTTGCATCAGTAGTGCCTGGGTCAATGTAGGGTATACTGCATTTTTCTCACTTTTGGACCATAATAGACCATCTGCACAATTGGGAATGGGGGAGGCAAAAATCCGTTTGGTAAAAGCATATAAATAGATGGGCCAAAAGCGCCACAACATTTCTCCTTTCCACACTTCACTATTTGAAGGCAGTATTGACCTTGTCGAACATGATGATACATCCATTCTTCATCTTTTCCCAATAACTTCTCATTGGGGGCATCTTCAATGAACTCAATCACTGTTGGTTTCCCATCAATGACTGTCTTGGACCAGATTTCAGCCAGAATCTTGCCGGCATGTGCAAAATTCTTCTGCTCAAACTCTTTATAAATCGTCTCCCCTTTGTGGTTCAGATGAGTACTGAATGTCTCGTGTGGCAAAATTAATGTCTTTCAATCCGGTTAAAAACACTCCCGTCTGCTGCATTACATGCAAGGAAAAGAGCATTGGGGTCTCCACTATAAAACAATTCAACAGCACACTGAATAGTTTTTGCGTAACAGGGATTTTCATCCAGTCCTCAATCAACTGTGATCATCAGAACAAGCTTGATATTTCCTTCGGAATAAAGAATCGGTTTGAACCCGGTAGTGATCGAATCCTTTTCAAATTGCATAAGTGGTGGACCCATTATGCTTTGCACTACGCACTGTAATATACGTTGGCCCCCTGTACGTCACAGCATCAGAAGAAAAATAGTGCTTTTTCACTTCCATCCCTCCAATTACAGAAGGGATTAATTTGTGATTTGCAGTAATAACATAATCATGATCTGGTAATCTGACCTGATATTCCAAGTGCATCAGTAATGGCGGTTGTTCGTTGGCAGCAGTGAGACCACTTGGTACCTTGGCTTTGTCATCTTGGGATAAAAAACAAACTTCACCTAGTCCCATGATTGCGGTCAATTCTTCAAAATGCCGGATTTAACTTTTTGCGTATCTTGAAGAAGGATGACCACTGTGGAGTGAATTTTGAGCTCGAATAAGCTTTACATGTACTGTGTTCAAATGTCTTTTTCCTTCCCGAGTTCGTGCATTTCGAGGCAGGAGATGGAGATAAACAGATGAGCGCTCCAAAGTAAAACCCTCTACTTTTAGAGTATTGGTGAGTTGATATAGGGTTTTGACAGTACGTATGATGTCTGACCTCTGCTTTTCGTGTGCTGCTGAAGCAGATATTACAATTCGGCTAATTGCATCAAGGAAAACATCGTTGTCCTCCTTTTTGGTCTTCCTGGAGTACTGTCCATTTAGCCAGTCAACTTTAATCGAGTGTCAGGGTCCAGTTCACCCAACTTTATATTCTGATTTTCACCTGCTTTCTTTTTCAACTCGTGAATATTAGCTTCTCGTGTTTTCAGATCCTTTTTTTCAACCACTGATAACATACCTAAACTTCTCTTTTTGTGGAGATTGACGAGTTTATTCTCTTCAAAGGAGAAGAGGAGATATTTGGCATCTTCCAGGTCAAGTGCTTTCGAAGGGTTTTCAAGATCCGTTGGCAGCACCATGTTCCAAACTCAGCAGTGCTTGAAATGGCCGGGACCGAGATCAGTGAAGGAGTAAGAAGAAGAAGACGGAAATGAATAGGCCAAGTGCTGAGGAAGGAGCCGACTGACGACTGCACTGTGGCCTTGGGATGGACCCACGGGGGAAGAAGAAAGTGAGGCCAACCAAAAACAACCTGGAGGCGGATGGTGGAGCTCACGAGGAACGGGGCAGGCTGGGGCACAGGGGGCATATGGGGCGCAGTGCGCCGTGCAGCCTCAGACTAAGCAAGATGGAGGAATGATGTCCAAGCCTTGTGTGCCTCCTGGCACTGAGAGATTTAATAATAATAATAAAATAGCAATGGGTAAGAAGAAAATTTTTACAGCTTCAGAATGTAAGGAAAGACCGCTCCCTATCACTCAAGATAATCAAGACGTTGGTGTGGCCCATAATGATGTATGGCGCAGAAAGTTGGACCCTAAAGAAGAGGAAAGAAGAATGAGAGCAGCAGCCATGTGGATCTACAGGCGTTTATGGAGGCTGGTTGGATCGAATGGAGGACGAATGAAGATATTCTGATGGAGCTGGGAGTCAGGAGGGAGCTGTTGGAACTAATAATCAGGAAGAACTGGTGCATGTCGGACATGCCTTTAGACACAAGGAGAGCTCCTTGACAAAGGATCTCCTTCAGGGGAAGATGCCAGCCAAAAGAAGGCGTGGCAGGCCAAGGTTACTGTACTCGGACAACCTCAGATAGTGGACATGGAAAGATTTGCAAAGGAAAGCGGAGGTGGCCGCAGCATCCAGGGCAGCGAGCATCAGGCATGATGAGGCCGGCTGAGTGAAAGTGTGAATGTATTACTAAAAATACGAATAGCATAAAAAGAGCAGGTGACACTGATAGAATGAAGTAAAAGGTCAAATAGAATTCCTTTTAAAAGACGAAAAGGAAATTTTCAGACTAATCTGACAAACCTCTCCACAGGGGGGCTGCTGACCCCTGCCCCTGGCCATGACACCTATGGCAAAGGTATACCATTGTTTATAAGGTGCCAATCCATGTAGTTTTTGGCCTTTCTTATAGTGTTTTCCCATGTTCACAATTCTTCTAAAGTGCCATTCTAGCAAATATGTCTTTGAGTAGCTGTAAAAGGTGCAAAACCATGACAAACGTGATCTTCAAGCTCCATGGGTCTTGGTTTGTTTTGATACAATCGCTCATTTGTAGTAACTCTTGGTCATTCTATCCATATCACTTTCGGCAGCATTTTTCCATGAAAAGCAACAATGGTATTTTACAGAGTCCTAGTTACTATCTACAACACTGAATGTTGGTATGGACAACTTTGAACCTATGTTGTTTGCTTATGTGTCTGTTTTGAAGGACAACTTACGCTTCTTGTAACAATCCATGGCTAGAATCCCCGTTCTTTTAAAGTTTTCTTCTGTGTCAAACATAAAGGCAAGGTACTTGCAACACTTGCTTCTCTGATGAAGTGAAAACGTTGTTTTTTGCATTCACTATTAGATCTTCATTTCACGACATCTGCAGTACTAAGCGTTCTTCTTGGGTAATTTTTGATTGACATGATCTGATCATATGCCAGCATTGTATTTTGGGTCAACGTCAGAACATTTTTTTCCCCATTTGTTTAGCAATGGTTACCTGATTCTCCCTTTCATTGCCTACAAAGTGTAAAGAAAGTTGTAGTGCCCCTCTGTTTAAAATGTACTCAGCCGAACAAAAGTAAGTGCTTGAAGCATGAAGTTTATATAGTATCTAGTTCACATATTACAGTAACTAAAGTTCATGACAGGGTAAAGAGATTGGTAAAAAAATTTGCTTACGTCCAGATTTGATATCTACAACGGATACCTTGACATATCCATTTTGACAGCCAACTGAAGATAAACGTTGATCATCTTCACAGTCTTTTACATCAATCCAAGTAGCGCTAAGAATTTAAATGTAATTTGAAATTACACAATTTTTACGAAAATTACAGTCAGGGCCTCTTAAGGAGCAATTTCGTATTGTTGATGTTGTCGGAGAAAGGCCTTACCTATCCGCACAGAATGCCACAGTACGAATAAGCAAACGCGTATACAGACAAGTTCATTGATCAAGTGACGAATGCGTGTACATGCTGGTAAAAAGCATTAGGTACGATTACTAAATGCTGCAAATTTCTCAGGAATAGAGATGGACCTAGATTAAAATATCCTTTAAAAGTGCACAATAGTGAGCAGCTTTAGAGTACCTTTCAGGAGTTCGGGTACTGAACATACTATTTTCAACACTTACAAAATGGGTCGATTTAAAACAGGAGAGAAAAAAGTCAAAATATCACATACACATAAAATAACTCGTTGTGATACTGATCAAACAAAAGATTGACTAAATTTTCTGACATCAGGAATCCCATAAAATAACTCGTTGTGATACTGATCAAACAAAAGAGTGACTAAATTTTCTGACATCAGGAATCCCATAAAATAACTCGTTGTGATACACATCAAACCAAAGAGTGACTAAATTTTCTGACATTAGGAATCGAATAAATTAACTGGTAGCGATACACATGAAACCAAACAGTGATTAAATCTTCTGATATCAGGAATCTGATAAATTCCCTGAATGTGCTACATATCAAACCAAACGGTGCTTAAATTTTCTGATCTCAAGAATCTCATATACTACCTCATTGTGCTACATATAAAACTAAACAGTGATTAAATTTTCTGATCTCAGGAATCTGAGAAATTGCCTCAACGTGCCACATGTCAAACCAAAGACTGATTAAATTTTCTGATCTCAAGAATCTCATATATTGCCTCTTTGTGCTACATATCAAACTAAACAGTGATTACATTTTCTGATCTCAGGAATCTCAGAAATTGCCTCAATGTACTACATGTCAAACCAAAGACCGATTAAATTTTCTGATTGATCTCAACAATCTCATATACTGCCTCGTGCTACATATCAAACTAAACAGTGATTAAATTTCTGACCTCAGGAATCTGAGAAATTGCCTCAATGTGCTACATGTCAAACCAAAGACTGATTAAATTTTCTGATCTCAAGAATCTCATATATTGCCTATTTGTGCTACATATCAAACCAAACAGTGATTAAATTTTCTGATCTCAGGAATCTGAGAAATGGACTCAGTGTGATACACATCAAACCAAAGAGTGATTAAATTTTGCTCATCTTAGGAATGTGATAAATTGACTCATTATGCAACATAAGAATTACGAAAATACCTAACAAAGCTTCAATTTTGTGATCTCACTAATTACATAAAATGATTCATCAGATTAAACGTTTAATACTTACTTGCTAGGTAAGTCATTGAATTCTGGAAAGAACTTCTCAGTTGGCTGTATATCAAATGTCTGGGCTTCCTTATCCTTTCATGTATTGTTTAGAAGAAAGGAATATATAGTTGATATAGGATTAGATTGTACATAGTGCTGCCACAAGAAACATGCAGCTACATGAGCATTTCAAAGGGTACTGCATGAAGACTTTGTAATGACAGTTTACACAGTGTAGAGTACAATATAAAAATTCTACTAATTGAGATACGAACTAGGGAAACAAGGGTACAAAAAACAGTTTTTGCAATTATTGTTCAAGATAGTTTGTTATTAGCAAAACGAAAACCTTCACTTAAGAAAACCCAAAGCACTACCCCTCAATTTATTTTTCGAACAATCTTCTTGTGGTACAAAACTTGAAAATTGCCTTGAAAATTTGCGACATTGCGCAAAGATCAAACTTAAAAGATTTTTTCGTCTGATACTCTTCAGAGCATGAAACGTCAGAAAGGAAAGTAAATGTATATGGCAACCTATTTATACGAAACATGTAGCAAAACTAGCCAATCATAAACAAGAAAGGAAACAAAAAAGGAAACAAAGAAAGAGAAAATGAAGAAACAAAACATTATTGGAAGAATCCAAGTGAAAAAACGAACTCTTGCAAAGTGAAAATGACTGTCAAAACATGTGATTCTGCCATAGGCTAACATTTACTACAAAATTCAGAATGCGCCAAAATGTATAAGGACAAGAATTTTCGGATAATTGGCACAGCTAGATCATCCTTTTATCTAAGTGTATTGGAGTCTGTCTACAGTAAAAGAACAAAACCGTTACTCTGTAGGCAGAAAGAGTTCGTTTTTACACTTGGACTCTTCCAATAACGTTTTCTTTCTTCATTTTCTCTTTCTTTGTTTCCTTTCTTGTTTATGATTGAATAGTTTTGCTACATGTTTCATATAAGTAGGTTGCCATGTACATATCCTTTCTGACGTTTCATACTCTGAAGAGTGTCAGACGAAAAAAGCTTTTAAGTATGATTTTAGCCCAATGTCGCAAATTTTCAAGGCGATTTTCAAGTTTTG
>JANTCA010068629.1:0-15769 GCA_024741275.1 Chironex yamaguchii
GATACAGACTATCTAACATGTCAAAATACCTGTTGAGACTGACTTACAACTAAGATATAGACTATCTAACATGTCAATAGCAATGACGGGAAGTAAAGAAAGGAAAGTTGGCCCCCCCTGCTTCCCCCGACGAAAAAACTGTTTAAAAGCCGTCAGAATGAAATGAATGACTTACCATTCATCACACCAACATTGATTGCCCAGGTTCTTGTCCCTGCTTCATTCTTTATGAAGACTTGATATATTCCAGCCTCACTGCCACTCACTGCTTTTATCTTCAATACTTTGTCCTGAGTGATTTCGTGTTTGCTTGTCACAGAGGTAACCTCATCACCGTCAACAAACCACTGCACCTCGTTGGCACCATTGTAGGTTCCTGGACTTAGACCAAAATCACCAAGAAGTGTGACAAATTTAGCAGGTTTGTTTGTCCATTTGGGTAATTCTACCAAGAAAGAGAGAAATGTTACTTTATGCTCGTGCTTCGTAGGTAGAATGTGCTTATTACCAGACTACTAACAGAATCCCAGCAAAAGTGTATAACCGTCACTCTCGTAAAAAAGTGGTCGTGCGTCGAGGAATAGTACAAAGAAACGACGTGTCAATGAATGTCAAAAACAGGTGTAACGAGTAATCTGCAAACGATTCTTTTCTACATCTGCGCAAGGGACGGTACGTCCAGCATTTATTCCTTGATGTAATCTCGGAATTCTAATATTTCTTGCTAAACGATACGATATCGTGACCAGTAGTGGTATAGTTTTTAAATAAGATAAGGTTTACGAAAAGCCAAAGACGATACTAATTGTAGAACAAAACATCATATACCGTTTGATATTTTAAAACACCGTTATCACGTTAAACCCCTCAGTGAGTGTACATAGTCAGATCTCGGGCAATAAGTCAAATTTAAGTGTCAAAGTTACTTTAATTGGACAAAAACTAATACTGAACGTTAAAAGTTGCTCTTTCTAATCTACGCTGTTCTATACGTTCTAACAGTTCGAAACAAATTGGCAGTATTCCTGTACTAAGCGACGACAATTTAAAACACAACTTTCCGTTAGACAAAAAAGCTTCTGTTGAACGATTCCCATCTCTACATCTTTACCAAGTAAAGAGTCTTTTTGAACCGTAAAGCAAAGCAGAGTCTCATATCTTATCCAAGCGAAATCAACTGAATGGCTAGCCACCACAATCAAGGTAGTAAACTGAAAAAATGGAGAGTTTGAACGATGAACAAGAACATCTTTTAGCTTTAGAGAGGATAATCAAACTATATTGTGTCTCTAAATATAAACTGAAATCCTTTTCAACGATAACCGCCAGAAAAATACACTGCCTCTTTTAAAAATAACGTGTTTTGTCTTGTCTTGTCTTGAAGTATCTCGTCCTGAAAGGCTCGTGGCAAGTTCAGTCAGAGCACTTCATACTTCTACAGTAATACAATGGAAGCAAATGGTTTTGTAATTTCACGTACCACGCACTTTCAACCAGAACTCATATCTTGCAGTAACACCATTATTTTCCGCTTCGCAGACATACTTCTTTTCGTCGCTCTTACTTGGAGTATTGATTACCAATGCAATTCCCTGGCGAACTTGACTACCACCGAGTAACCATTTCACTTTCGGGGCAGACCTAGGTTGCCGGTAAAAGAAAATCGATACAAACGACGCAATCAATCGATAACGATACGTATCGACTAACTGCGTTGTTGGAAATGGAAACAAAAGGGTTTGTCCGCATCACCTATGTTTCAAGTAGCCATCTTTGAAGTTTAAATCACGTCAACTAAACACAAGTTACCCCTGAAGAGTAGGGCCGCCAAATATATGGGAGTACATTACGGAGTACCTGCAATGCTGAAGAAGATTGAAAAAGCATGTGTTCAACAATCACATACTCAGAGTATGAATTAAAGAAAACATTTTGAAAAATCACATTAAGTTACATACACGCCAAAGCAAGTTGTACTTTGAGGGAAACGTATCCCATAGTTTCACATATGAATCATAAAGAAATCATCTTCGCGTTAGTTACGAAGTGCAGTCATAACTATTCTAATAAGAGAGGGTATTAAGATTAGATAACTCTGTTACGATGTAGACTGCAACATAATCCAATACGTCACCACCCCAAGCGACACGATCACTGTCACAGGTAAACAGTGCATTGGCCACCATGAACCTTACCTAATGGATGTAATAAAACCGGAACTGCAATGGTGTTCAGTTGTGAGGTCAGGAAAGGTAGACACAACAAGCTCCTACTATTTGAAAACCAACATATACATACCAACATTTTTTGGAAGCAACCAAACATTCTAGCGTTACAGAACCAATTCCAATGTTAACAGTAACATTTTGATTTGGGCTCACGAGAACCAATGTCTTGTCTGGACAATCTCCCTCTGGTAGGCTGCCTGTGTAATAAATAATTTACCACAGTATAATAAACAAATTAACATCAGGGAACCATACTATGTACGCCTACCCAACAATGTCGTGGCTTATCACACGCTCTTTCGACTGTACTTCATGTCCATCAAACCGTCATTTTGGTTTAGAAATCGTACTCTAATAAAACAGCGCAGGGTGTGGTTTTGCTCGCAATAACCAACCCGAACACGTAATATACTTAAGAGGGTATAGTTGCTTAATTTTGCAGGTCTCTTGAGACCATATATGATGGATCAGAGATATCATAACCCTACCAATACCATTCTTCAAACGCATCAAGTTGAGGTGTAGGAATATATGGCTCATTCACATGGTTTTTGAATAGATTACTTTTCGCAAAACCAGCATCAGGCTTAAATTGTACAAGCGCTTAGTATCACCACACTGGTATCACTGACTTCAAGATGAAGTCGACGACGTAAAAATAACGCGTTCACGGCACTCATTGTCTCTAGCTTCCAAGATAACTTGCGGATGGTAACAAATGACGAGGAATTGTTATCCATACCTATTAGAAACCCACGATAGGCATTACCAATTAAAGAAAATTGAGCAGCTTTAGTTTTTACGGTGACCAATGTAAACAATGTCAATCATGCTGACCAAACTATCCCGAAATCTTTTGAGAACCTTATTAAAGTAGCTGATGTCAGAGCAAGATATTAGTGAACAATGTGGACCAACAAAAATCAGAGTGAATAAAAAAGAGCTGGAGGAAGTGCATAGTTCTAAGTACCTAGGGTCCTCAATCTTGCAGAATGATGGCAGAATTAATAAAGAGGTGGAACAACGTCTGAAAATGGCAACGACGCAAATGGCAAAACGTGATAAAATATGGAACAGCCCGATCCCTACTAAGAAGAAAGTCAAATTATACAAAGTTCTGGTAGTGTCAATCGTCACTTACGCTTGTGCATCATGGACTCTGTCAACAGCTTTAGAGAAAAAGATCAAAGCTTTTGAAATGAAATGTTTCCAGCGCATACTCCGAATAACATACAGAGAAAGGAAGAAGAATGGCTAAGTATGGAGGAAGATAGAAACAGAAGACTGGTAAACAGGAATCACTGCTGGAGTCCATCAACAAAAAGAAAGATGAAGTGGTTCGGACATTGCACAAGAGCTTGGCAAAGACTACATTGCAAAGCAAGACGGCAGAGAAAAGGGGCAGAGGACAACCGAGAATCAGATGGACTGATGACATAAAGAAGTGGACAGGGAAAGGAGTACAACAACTGAACAAAAGGGTACATGATAAACAAAGATGGGAAAGAATTGACTGCTACTGGTGAACCACCCCCACGATCGCCACGCTCAAAGGATGAACTGAATGGAATGTCAGAACTTGGCAACCTATAGCAAACAGATAAATAACAAGTTAAAAGATATGTTCGGATAGTTAATCTATGCGACGTATTTGTGACATAACTGTTGGCAATTAAGTAAATATCTTTTCAACTGTCAATACAAGAAGCTGTGGACTTATCTGTTTCCTAACAATGGTATCCTAAACATGAAAATAACCAGCCTGCCCGTAAGTAATTAATTTGATCATATAGGTAATTTCTGATACAATTTTATCCAACTGTAATTTCTGATTGCTTTCACTTACCAGTTACTGTGACACTGACACTCCTCAAGTGAAACTCTCTGTTCTTTTCATATAACGGATTCCGAACATTCAATCGGTAGGATGTACTAAGCTTCACCGATGGTAGAAAAAGGTCCCCATTTGTTGTAACATAAGTACCTGCTACGTCAGAAACATTTTTCCAAATACCATTATCAAGTCGTCTCCAAATATATGTTGCATCTGGTCTGCTTGCAATTCGAATTGATTTTAATAGCAAATGGGACCCTATCACTGCCGATCTGCTTGGTGGTAGCGCGGCTCCTCCCAGCACCCTGATGACTACAAATAATTAAACAAAGACGTATTACACAAGAATGTAACAAGTGGTAACTGTGACGAACCACATGAACAATCTACAATGGTACAATTTACCAGAAAAAGATGACATTAATTTTTTCGAAATTTTGTAACAATGCTAACGATAAACTTTATGGTAACTATATATATCAGTCGCAAAGATACTAAACGCCGTCTCCATTATTCCACGCCTTTCCCGTCAAAAATCTTAATGGAGACCTCTTTGCTACATTCTCATTTTAACCATTGTGAGACTACGTAAAAGTTCTTAACAGCCAGAGAATGAAAGTCAACACAGAACTGTATCTCCTTACACAGTGCATTTTTCATTCCAATTCATGAAATTAAGACGTTGAAACTTAAAAATGACCGTAAGAGTCATAATGTCGTTATCAAACAACACATCAGAAATCCCCTATTCTTGACACGCCATACCAGGAAAGTCTTGTACGGTACAGTTAAGGTGGACCAGTGCATAAAAGTACACATCTGTTAGCTCAAAACAAAATGACTTGGCAAACTATTTACGGTGTTTATCTACGAAGTGTGATGTCTCATTCAAATCCCTCGCTTTTGCATATAAGCATTTCAAGATCTGCCAAAACTGCACAGGATGTCTGTCTATTTCAAAATCTGTCTTACATCTCCCTAAGTTTCCCTTGCTCCCTACAGGGATATAAATTTCTTCATGCATAGAGATTCTCCTACGTATGCGAGCACTTTACATGCCATTGCCAACATATTCCCTTTTTAAGTTTTGAAACAATGTAACCTTATGACGTCGTTAAATAGAAGTAAAATGTGCCACAGAGCAATTCTACTTCGGTTTAAGTCACGTAAGCAAAGAAACAATGACAGAAAACGGGTCGTTTCCCTAAATTAGTTTTCACACGACAGGTACTAGGTACCCTGAGCGTTATCGAAGTACCCTATGGTTCCGGGGACCATAAACGACAGCAATGGAAACTTCCCCTGACACTAAAACGAGCCATATGTAAACGAAGTCAAAATGTTATATGTAAATTAAGCAGTCATCTTCTCACCATTTGATAATGATAAGAAATGGCGAATCGTGTATCAAAAATTCCTAGCAGTCATACAAAGAAGAGCATACCATATGCGCAAATTCTTTCAACCTTACCGCAAGTAAGACGTACACAGTTTAAAATACTCACATGCAGCTTGTGCTCTCCCGACTTTGCTGATCACAGACCCTGATGCTCCTCGAGCCACACACTGATAGTCACCTTCAGTTGTACTTGGATCCAGGCTCTTTATCACTAACCTTTTCCCGCCATTCTCAGTTCTGTAAAGGTTACTTGATTTCTCAAGATCTAGGTAGTTTCCATTCAACTTCCAAAAGTAGTCGGAGCCTGATATGATAGACTCACACGAAAGACTGACCGTGGAGTTAGCTTCACCTACAACATCTTTTGGATGTTCCTTAAAATCGGTTATGTCGGCTAAGAATAACAGATATTCATAAACATTAACTATACATAAAACTGCAGGAAGAAATAGCAATATATCTATATACTTTAATAGGTAATTATTAAACTCGAAATTGCTCGGAAAAGCCTAATGATATATTTAAAAAACCAGAAATATTATTCTAAAAACCGCATAGGTATTATTGCTATTCCTATTTCAAGTGTGTATGCTGCTTTTTCTTAAAGCACACTTCAAATGAAGCCTCAAAAACATTTCTATTTGGAGTGTGCTGCCAGGTACATCGGTTGTCGTAGCAAGAATCTGTTTACTGGGTAGGCACGAGCAAAGCCTGGCCCTGAAACCAAACTTGAATGGTACCTCCTTTCCCTTTGATAAATTCAACAAAAAATTTTCTTTTCTTAACTCCATTCTATAGCCCTGTCAGTTGCCTCATCAGTCCCCTTTCTCAGTCCACTCTCTGCACTCATGCTAATACACCATTCCCGAACTTTGCGATAATACATAAGATAATTCAAAGTGGGGAATTCGCCTCTAATTGAAAATTGAAATATAACAAGTTTTGTTTATTCTCGTTTCTACTCCCGCGTTTACGAACAAAAGCTCCACTCTCCAAGTATATATACATACATGTTGGCTTGTTTAGTTTATATTGTTGGCTTGTTTAGTTTGTATTGTTGGCTTGTATATATATTCTGAAAACACTGAGTTTTCAATGTCGAAATCAAAAGAGGGTACTATGCAGTAGAATAGTGATGACTTGTACATTGTCTTGAAGCTTAGTCCAGACTAAACAGCCCCAAAATCGTGTTTTTTGAAGGACTCAAGACCCAGAGCAACGTAAACAGATCTTTTGCAAGAACGATGCAGCAACTTAGTAACGGTGCGAACAGTCATTCAAAGCAACGTCAAGAACGTCTCATTCCATAGTAAAAGTGGAAAAGTGGATGAATTCCAGAGTGGTCGGATGTAAAGTTTTACAATTATCGGTTTGTCACAAACACAAATAGAAGCTGTCAACAGTTTGTGGGATTTTGTTGTCGAACGGATAAAAAATTCTGAAACTTTGCTTTATGATAATTGCTGGTATTCTCAAACGTCAAAATTTAACTTACTTGCCATACGTGCGACAGAAAACCTGGAAAGGTGGAGTCTCACTTTTTCAGTGCTCTGAACGGACCACAAACACAGCGCTAACACTCTCACATCATTTGGCGGTCAGTTTATTTATTGCACGGAAATTCACGTTATGTTAAAACAATAAACTGTCAAAACAGTTTGATCTCGACAGACAATACAACTAATTAAAAATCATCACCATATCACAGCCGAACTCAAGACAAAAAATCTAACCCATGTATTACGAAAACGTAGTAAGGCATCATCATCTGACAGTCGATTAAAGAATCCTACATTTTCGAGTTGCATTTTCCAGTTTTTAAAGTCATGCACAATGAGAACCAGGTCACGTCCTCCAAATCAACAAACATTTTTCGTTAAAAGAGTCACCGACAACTCCTTTTCAGCCTGTTTCTGGTGGGATGGTCTTTGTGTCAACAATTAATGATTATGGGCAATTCCGATCGTTCAAAATAAAGCAAAATCTTCCCTCCGAAATACAGTAGAAAATAAGGGTTGACTATCCGTGAAACCAAAATAGGCTCTCGTTTCATAAATTGAATTAAATTTGTACTTACTTAGTCTTCTAACTCGCAACCTTGTATGGCAGCATTTCAGGATGGCAGCAGTAAGTAATATCCTGATAATATCCTGTACATTCATACCTGGAGTTGACCTCCTTTAGTGCCTTTGGCTTTCCTAGTAAGTTATAACCCTACAGGCAGTCGATACCGGTATGAAAGCTCTTTGTAAGTCTGAAGAAACGTCCTCACTCTTCTCACAAATCCACTAGGATCACACTTCCTTGTGACGTCTGGTGGAAGCAGGGTTGGCTGATCTGCCGAGTAATCTGATATTGTGCTCTCAATCAGGGGGTAAACAACACAAGGTCATCTGATCAACTTCATCTTTCCCCTCCTCACTTTAGCTTTTCGTGTTAAAATCCGAAGACTAGAAATGCTTGGTAACGCACAACTATTACTTTATAAAACATGCTAAATACGAAGCTTTTCTCATGGTAAACAAGTGTTTATGACCGTCAATTAACCTTTTGAGATTTTCTGTTTTGTTTGCTTTTGTTTTACAATGTCCTTTGTATTTCTTTTACATCAATCGAAGTGATGAATATAGTTGTCATGAAAGCAAACGGTCGACGTTAGCTCAGGTTAACGAAAGAAACAATCTAAGAATAGACGAGAGTGACCTAGGTTATAACCAAGGGATAATATCAATTTAATTTCGTGCCGTAAACAATTTTACAGATGACCTTGAAGTGTAGTAAAATCGCATCGATAGTTTTCTAACAGGAAAACAAGACTGCACTGCGATTGCCAAAACGTAAACCATGTTGTCTGCAAACAATAGTAGCTAATGGATATCACAAGATTGCAAAACGTTGCTATCTTATTTCATGTAACTTGTATTATTTACTCTTGTAATAGAATGGTATGCCTGACTACCGTTGGCAAATTTTGCAAGGCTAGGTTATTGCAACGTAGATCAAATTTTATAAAAGAATGTCACCGGCGATAATCTTGATAAACCGACAAAATCTATCTGGAAAATCCGATAATGCAATAATAATAATAGTAAAATCATTAAGTAAAACAAATTCTATATAGTAAAATTTATGGATTTTTAAGACAATTATCGCCTTGAAAATTTGCGACATTGCGCTAAAGACATCCTTAAAAACTTTTTTCGTCTGACACTCTTCAGAGTATGAAACATCAGAAAGGAAAATATATGTATATGGCAACCTATCTATACAAAACATGTAGCAAAACTAGCCAATCCTTGACAAGAAAGGAAACAAAGACAGAGAAAACGAAGAAAGAAAATATTATTGGAAGAGTCCAGTGAAAAAATGAACTCTTTCTGCCTACATAGTACTGGTTTTCTTGTTTTGATGTAGACAGACTCCAATACACATAGATTTTTAAAAAGCTATTAAGTATGTTTTTAGCGCAATGTCGCAAATTTTCGAGGCGATTTTCAAGTTTTGTACCACCAAATGATTGTTTCAGACAATTATCTAGGCAAGACCAGCGAGTGCAGTCGTGTAAAATATTCGAACTATTAAACACTTTAACGGACGACAAGCCGATAACATTTTTAATAATTTGTGTAGTATTTGGTTTTATACGTAATGCTTACGTCATGGAAAGAATAACAGAATTATATTAAGTGCACTTGATTAGACTTGTACGACTTGTTGATCGAAGTTTGTGTAAACATTGAGCAATCACGTAGCAGATAGTGACAATATTTGCAAGAAGTCAACGAGTAGGTTGGATAGCATTCCATTCCATCTTACTCGAGGACTATAAGATTCTCCTGTGCCTGGAAAGAAAAATGTTTGATCAGTTGGTCTGTTTAACCTTGTCTTGGGTTGCAGAAGCTGACAGGCTTTGTTTCGACTACCCCATCTTCCAGTGGTCTATTAGCATGGCGCAAACTAAGCACTCAATGCATTGTGGTACAGATCGGAAAAGGTCTATTGTTTTATAACCAATACGATGGCGATTTATTCCTTGGGCACTGAATCATCAACTTGTAACTCAGCTATATTTTTCACACTGCGATAAATTCCATGTACACCGAAAACAATATATTGCTTCAAATCGATAAAAATTGGGGCATTTCCTGGAGCAAAGGCATATGATCAATGACCTATAAAGGTCGTTCACGAGATCGGCATCAAGAAGACAAAAGTTGGCATCGACAGCTGAAAGTTCTAGCACAAAAAATGTCCGTGGAGTTAACCCCATGTTTTCCCATTCTGCATTCATCTGCAGTATCAGATATGTTGAAATAACGTGATATCTATCTATATTTCTCTCGCTCTCGCTCACTTGCTAGCTCACGGCTTACTCTCCCTCAGTCCCACAAAAATGTCTAGATGATAAAAATTTCAATATTCTACAATTGTGCTTCCTTGTCTTAGACAGGCTATAAAAGTAACATGGCTATTAAATGTCAAGCTATCATTTTTTTAAGCAGAATTATCCCAGTGATACACTTGCCTCATAATTAAATTGTATTTACTTGGTTGTATTCTGTCGTGCGACTTTATTAAAGCATGAATATTTGTCATGCGTGCTGCTGGAAACATTGTCAGCGGTTAATTATTATTGGCCTATGTCTAGCCTAAATTAAGTATAAGCATCATGATAAGAGGATTGGAAAAGTAGTATAGAGGATTACAGTCAGGAAACAGATGAGAAAATATCGTGTTAGGGCGCAAAATATGTTCTCTCTTATTTCAGGCATGTTCAGATCGGCATGGTATAAAATTTTCGTCAACAAACTCCTCATTATCTACGGGAAATTAGTAGGAGAAAATGCGTCAATATGGACAAAGAAATAATGCAATGAACAATTTCGAGCAACCCTGAAGGTCATTTTCCTCTTCACATGCAAAGGCATTACTTTATATTTTAATGTTCAAGTTGAAAGTTGGACAGCCATGACATTACGGTCATGAAAAAAAATTCCGATGAAGTCGTGACGTATTTAGTTGCAAATGAACTTATTTGACCTTGCTTTGAAACCAATAGAGCGTTTATTGATCAGGTATTATTGACTGAATATGTCTTCAATGAAGCTGAAAAGGCCTGGATTGTTAACGAACGCTGTTACTATTATGACGTCAGTCTTTGTATGACATCTGGGGGCGTGTTTCTTTAACATCCAATAGACAACATTGTCTGTTCTTCATTCCAACGTAGGAGTGAAAAAAAGAAGGCAAATTACTTCTTGTGAGAGGGGACTGTTTTATTTCACATATGTCTTACGTCGTATTACGAGTTTATTGATTGTTATTGCTAGCTCATAAAACACGATTGCCCTAATCCACAATTTAAAGTGACACAACATACGTAGGCACATTTATGCTAACCTGGTGTTTGGTGTTTTTTTAGTGGTAACAATGTCTTTGCAAACATCTGACGTAAGATTTGGAAGGAAAGAGAGCACATTGGCTATTGGAATCTAGAATTGTCAATAGGGGTACTAGAAGACATTCCCACGGTGGTATTTTTGATTTGCTCGTATTTCTGTTGCATGATACAATTAGTGTTTGTGATGCTACATAAATCATTAGTATAAAAGCGCTGAAAGAAAGGAAATCTAGTATAGTTGATACTATCATTAATTTTCATTTAGTGTTCTATGTTTACTTATTAGATCTGATACTATCAAACACAAACTTTGCCCCCTCTTTCCTGTGCACTGTCTTTAAGTATTCTTGCCCATATATGCGACATTAAGTAGTCTGATAACCAAATCAAAGATGCATCCTACTTAATTCTTTATGCCGTTGTTCCTGAGATTACAACAAAATTTTTGCTGTTGTGCGCATATGCCGAGTGGGAATGTTCATTTGCACGAGCAGACTTAACCACAAATGATCAAACACAGGAAACAAGATTAAAAACTTTGCTTTGTTCATAAATTCCCTCCCACTTCAAATGTACAACATAGTTCGGTCTTTTTCTACGCGTACGTGATCTCCTTACACGGCTGGAGAACCAACCTAAATATCTGAAAAGGAATGAAAGCATTTCTTGGACATAGTAATGATAAATGATACTTGAGGTAAATTAGAAAACATATAAAAAGCATTTTCATGTAGAGTATAGACTGAAGACTCCTTTCCGGGGTAGTTGCTGTTTGAGGAAGTCACTCGCCTTTTCCAAAACAAGTCTTACACGCGGTGCGAGATCAGAAAGCAAAATGTTTACCCCCTTACAGTAACGACGATGGCTATGGGATTCTAGTTCGCACGCCATAGAGGATAAATGCCACATTTGTTTTAATTTGACAATTTTAAACCATGCACTTATAAACTTGATTTCATTCCTGTATGTTCAATCCATGAACACGTAGTGATACGAGAACCCGCGTGGAAAACTGAATGAATATTTTGCAATGCAACCATCAAGCGTTATTATTTCACCAACGTAAGACAATGTGATTCTACTATAAGGCATGCTAAATTACCTTTTTAACGTAGCTAAAAAACCTGGGTTCACACTTATGTGTTTTGGCCGCAGCTAATATCAGGAATCATACACCAAGATTTCGTTGTCCTACCCCGATTGTAAAACCAGTCTGGTCGTTTACCAAATTTTATACCCAATCCTGTTCAGTGTTTCGTCATTTTTTGGTATATGGCTCTTAAAGTTCCTAAGTTTCTCTTGATGATGAATTTTTTATCCTGATTTACACTTGCACAATTGTAGATTTGTCCTCTGTTACAGTATTTCAACGAATATCAGTGTCTGACAAATAGATGAGTCTATTACTAAAAACAATTTTGAAAGCATTATACCATCAGGAAATATTCTTCAACAGTAGCCATTATTTGATACACGGTGCATCTGGACATATCATATCAGGTTGACTATTCCTTAGTATAATCCCTGTGAGTTGCAATAGTACGGACGAAAACACACTCTTTGTACTATAGCAAAATCTGTGATTTTATATGTACATTTCACTTGCTTGCCTGCATGCTTATCCTACTAACCCCCTCTAAACCCTGTGTTCACCATATACGTCATTACTACAATTAGAATGAATCTCTCTGTTGGGTGGAATATCATGCCTCTTCCTCCTAAGAGCCTGAATCGACAGGCCGACCTGTATCAGACATTGGCAGGATGGCACGAGAGAAACGCCGAAGGGCCCGATGAGCTCTACAGCTCCAGAGAAAAAGATATTCACCATGCTATTTTGTTTCCGTTTTATTTTTTTGTTTTCTTTTATTTAATTGTAAATGGCACTCACATACTCTGACATTTCTATAAAAATATAAAAGTTAAATTATTATTACCACAACAAGCCTTCCTGTCTGTATCGAAGGTGAATGTTTTGGTGCAGCGACAAGAAAAAGCTTACTAAATCAGAGGATCTAAACAATGTTCTTGCATATATTCTTTTTTTCTACTTTTCAGTTGTACAAATTGGCACATGCTCCATATGAGACACATTGGACGTTTTTTGCCTCAGCTTTTGAGAGTAAATAGTGAACACTGTGTGGGTATTGACTAATCATCCCTAACTGCTAAATATAAACAGTGGTTGCTAAAGGAAATACATTTGGATCAATTAAATGTTACTTTGTTCCATTCCAGTGTGGGAGTAGATTAATTGCATAAAACAGAGGCGTTTGGTCTTTTCCGCATTTGCAATATACAAAACAGAGACATTTTAAGAAATCCAAAATTAAATATCTTTCAAATTCCCATACCTTCAAGATGACTTTTTGCTTACACCTACACTTACGTTATATAGTTTAGATAAAGCCCCTAAAACCAAGCATAACATTTTTGTCATATGTTTTACTTACAGAATGCCCCCTCCCTTTAAACTGAGATTATTATCAAATTTTATTGAAAAATGCTAAAGAGGTATATATACCTATATATATATATGTCATTTTTTGTCACTATTTCAATTGTATTCTTTGTTCAACGGCCCTCTGTTAGATGAGTCATCACTGTTAACATTTACGTTAGCCCCCGTCTCTGCAGTATAATAACGTTGAGCAACGAACACCCTTAATGTGCTTGATGTATTAAATATGCTTCAACAACTTGCCATGAATGTTCTACCTTGATGGTAGTAAACTTTTTCTACGATGTAATCCAAAATTGCCTTGAACCTTTATATAATGCTAGCGCCATTCCTCGGTTTTACGTTCAACTCTGTTGGCCAAGATCGACAACATGAGGCAAATCAAACAATGAATGGATTTGTCTCAAAATATAACATTTTATCTGTTCTTCTTTACATGCATATATATATAACAGGAGTGGTCACAAGAATGAATCATCCTTTAGTCATTTAAAATCAAACAATAGACGATCAGAAATAACATGCAAACAATGCCACACTTTCAAGATTCCTGACGTCAACTGGTGATGCTTGACATCACAACAATGCTCGCAAATGCTGCAAATTACGTTTGGTGCTCTAATCATGTTTCCATGACTGTCAAATTGCTATTGTGCAAATAACCTGAGACGATTAGTTCAACTAAACCAGGAGTTTTATATCTAAATAAGAGGAACTAAGACAATGCCTCGACGATCTTGCTTTTTTAACGTTGGCTAATCCATCCACGATTTGCGTCACTTGGTACTCTTGCCTTGAATGAGATTGTGTCAGTCATTGCTGCCTCTATTCTGATAGCAGTTTTGCATTTTACGTAAGTGAAGGAAAGTGTAAAATCGATTCTATACGCAAAGGGGTCAAGCCTTAATCAAACAGCGATTTTTTTGTCTGCTTAACTGAATCCAATGTAGTACCGGTCGTAAACGAGCGTGGAGTGTTTCATACGTCGAACTTGCTGGGCCACCTTTAACTAGTTCGACAAGTGCTTGATTAAGCACGCAACGTGTGCCAGGAACAATACTTTGGTGTTTTCCTGGAAAGAATATAAATGACGCATTTGGTTCGGCACATGACAGCCTTGACGTTTCAATCCAAGTCGACCCCTAATCGTAAAGTTCAGTGCGATCTTCTGCGTGTCAAACTGGTTTAGCCACTCTGAATGGAACCTTTCGAATTTACTCGATTCGATCGGTAAATGACTCAATAATTGTGCCCTTCCCTAAGTGTAGCTAGGTCATTTCTCAGTGGTCATTCTGTCGTGATTATCTCCAGTGTTGTAACGGACTATAGTTAACTTGAGATCGGTTGTGATTTGATAGTTGAAACCGAAATAAGATGCAACAGCCCACATGCGTATGACAATGGTGTGTATGTCTTCCAGGCGTTTATGGGAGCGCTCGAAAAAAGAACGTTTCACTTCCCATACGTACAAGCATCACATTTAGTGCAATTCATGATGTTCACTAAGGCCCCGTTTATACGGTGCCGAGCAAGTTTTTGTCCGCTCAGGATTTTGTACGGATAGGGTCTGCGTTTATACGGTACCTGCCTATCCGCACAAATATTTGTCCTGATAGCCGTACAAAAACTTGTCCTGTTACAAAGAGGACGAATTGTGAACTTGTTCGGACAAATATTTGTGCAGCACCGTGTAAACGCTTTTTTCCGTGGGATTATTTGTACGGATCGATAACGAGGTTACACAATTCTTTTAAGTGAGGCAATTTAGAAATGTTGGAAATGTTTCATGTTTCTTGGCAGCTTTGGCACCTTTCGTCTGATTTTTTGAAAAGTTGAGTAGCTAAATTTACAAGTCATGGAAAATAACCAGCTATGTGAACTAGTGTTTTTATTGTCGTGTACTCTGAGTACGTTGACAGCAGTAGTATGCAATGTGGGCTGTGTCATCTGCCAAAAATTATAGAAGAAAGCACAACATGCCAAGATTTTCAAAGTTTGGATATGCATCTTTGCTTCCTCCAGTGTCTGGCTTTGGGTATTGCTTCTGGAGCGTTACAATCAGCTCTTTTCACCGTTTCCCAATCTAGGCCACTTAACGCTTTTGACGCTTTATAGTCTATTATTACTTGCACTAACAAGGCTGTCTCATCATCTGTCCAGACGAAGTTTTTCTCAGGTTTTTTTGCTGTTTGTCCCTGACTCATTTTATTTGAATGCTTTTCAAATGTCAAATAATTCTAACTAGCGTAACAAAACAACTCTCGAACTCAGCAGAACACTAGCAAAAAGATTTTGGGGCCGAAAGTCTATGAAACGGTTACTCTGCATGACCAGCTAGGAAAACCTGCAACCTAAAGTCCCCGTGTAAACGCGAGGGCTATCCGTACAAATATTTATCCTGTACACCTATCCGTACAAAAACTTGAGGGGACATAAACTTGTCCTG
>JANTCA010068640.1:0-15765 GCA_024741275.1 Chironex yamaguchii
CGTTTCATGCTCTGAGGAGTGTCAGACGAAAAAAGCTTTTAAGTATGATTTTAGCGCAATGTCGCAAATTTTCAAGGTGATTTTTAAGTCATGTCTGTTGTAATTTTCCTTTGTCACATCATCTAGGAAACCAAAAGAGCAATAAATGTGCAGTGTTTTGGTGGTTGTTAATTATAGGTTTGTGTTTAGCCATAAACAAACTTCCATGAATAAGCAAGTAGCTAACAAAACAAGAAGGGGATAAAATCTCTAAAAAACGTGATGTCTCAGCAACAATACATGTCCTAGAACAAGAGGGGGCATATAACTGTTTCCTTGTAAAGGCAGTCTTGACTTGACTGTCTTGTACAAGGCATTTGCTTTAGAAAATAAACTCCTTCTGTAGGGGCTGCTATTGTTCAATTCCCTGTACTGCCATCATCATCCATTACTAGGGTTGTAGGAGAAAGCTCTTTCCCATATTGATTTGGCAAAAACATATATGTATATATATAAAGTACTGATTGAGGATATAACAAGATACATACCAGCAACTGTCCTTCCTTTACCAACACCAGCTCCATCACCTACAGAGAGAATCAAAGAAAACTTAAGTAGCATACAAGGCCCTGTGGTTACAACAAGATACTGAAGAGAGAGTACTTTCATAAAAGTTAGAAGTTGCCATGTTTACATTACATAACTGGTGACAAAATCTGTTCCATGTACATCATTACGGGTTCTATACCATGTAATATCAAGATAAGACTTCATCATAGGAAACATGTAAGTAGAAATTTAAGGGAAAGTTTCCCTCATATTACATACAACACAATAAAATGAAAACCCAAAATGAACAGGTAAAAAGGTAAGGATAATTCCTCAACAACCCCTTTGCATTTGATAGGAGCACAGTTACTCAAACAGCAAATTCTGACCTACCAATGGTGAATTTAAATGTCACTTAATGCAAGTAAGTGGCAAAGTTATTGTGTTACAATCTAAGTGATCAGAAATAGGATTTTATGAACTTCACATTCAATGGACTACTTGCTTCAGTGCTTAACTCTTGAGGCATAAAATAAAACCTGGGAGAAATTGGCCAATAACAGACATTCATACCATGACATACCTATAAAGTAGCCAGCCCTTCTACCACTTGGCAACAATTTCTCATGCTGCTGACATGCATAGACTACCGCTTCCAACTGTAAATTAGACAGACATCTCCCATCTACAACATCCTTTGGAAGGCTCAGTCTATACCAAATATCAGGTGCATGTACACTTGCCATGGAACTAAAAACATAAAAAGGAAATAATAAAACTTAAAAAGAAAAACATATATACACAATTTATGTATACTTCATTTCTTGGAAAACTCCGCAGAAGTAATTTTTCAGTATGTGTAAACCACATTCCATTGGTCAATTACATATTACTCATAAACTATGCTACATTCTTTAGAAAACAATTTATTAATATTTCATTTTGGTCTAGATATTCTTTAATATATCTACACTTAAATCATCAAGCTCAAATGCTTCTGGACATGAAATGTTGTGTGTTACATTTCAGAGGAAAAGATGCTCTTAATGCAGTTTTTGTACCTTAACCATTCACTGTCTAACACAGATAACGGCAATACCTTGTTTCAACCACGGAATCTGGATGTTTTGCACCAATTCTACCTAAAAGATATAAAGAAACTTACAAATATAACAATAATAGAAACCATACAACCAGAAACGGATAATCAGTAATTAAGATAGCATTTTTCTAAAGCACCTGTTAAGATATAAGATGAGCTTACACACCATTGAAATAATAATATGAACACATCCCTTAAATATCTGTAGTGCAAGGTGAAAAAGCTACCTTACAATATTCAATCCTACACCCATTTGCATTTCTTACACAAGTATTGCAAAAGAATCACTACATACTATTGATGGACTACTAATCAAATCAGGTTTACTTTTGTGTGAATAAATAACACTACAGTCATGCTGTAATCAATTGACAATTGTATATCTAATGTCACTTACGATAAATGCCTATGGCAGTGATTGGTGAAGGACTTTCGAAGTCTATGGTATTACGAGATCTACCAAACTGATAAAGGCTTAAGTCAAAACACAAAAAAATTAATCAATTTCCCCTAACTCACCACTGGGTTTCATACCATAATTACCAACGATTTTAAAAGCCATTTACCAAATCATTGTGCCATGATGGCACGGAGATTTGTGTGTTGGCTTTTGAGTCTGAGGGTTACTATTTTAAGCCCGGTTGGCTTCCACTTTGTGCAGATATTGTGGTAATGTTCCACTCTTGACAAATATACATATATATATATTTGAACAAACTGTGGTACAAAACTTGAAAATTGCCTTGAAAATTTGTGACATTGCGCTAAAAACTTTTTTCGTCTGACACTCTTCAGAGTATGAAACATCAGAAAGCAAAGTATATGTATATGCCAACCTATATATATGAAAAATGTATTTATGGTTATAAACATGTCAAATTTATGGTTGAAAAAGAACAAGACTGTTACTACCTCTACTTAATGTTTTGGTGGAAAAAACTGACACTAATTTGCTAACAGTTTACCAGAAAGCTACTTTTAATGGTCAGCACATTCGTTAGGATTCTTTTTGTCCAAAAAGAGGAAAATCCACCTCATCAGAATACTTGCCCATAGAGCACTTTGTATCTGTTCAAAATCTAAATTAAATTTGGAACTGGGGAAAATATAATCTATTCTCATTGAAAACGGGTATCCAGAGGATTTGTTTCCAGAATTGATCGAGAAAAGATCACTGATTTTGCAATCAAAAAATCTTTTGGGCCTCAAAAATGTCCTGTATACTTAAAACTTCCTTGGCTAGGTAATGTTTCTATCTGCATAGAAACACAGATTAAAGAAGCTGTAGTTAAGTGTTTCTCTGCTGTTAATCCAAGAATTGTTTTCATGACTAGGAAGATCTTGCCATCCATTCACAAGGATTGTGTACCTACCACACAAAGAATCTTAGTAGTATATGAATTTTTGTGCTGATATGAAGCTCAGTATGTAGGTCACACTTCTCAAGTTGGTTGACAGGATCAAACAGCATGTTCCAGCCAATGTACGCCAAGCATCAATTCCTCCTAGGGAACAGCCATCTTGCGCTTGCAAAGCGAAAATGATTGCCAAAACATATGATTCTGCCATAGGCCTACAGTTACTAGAAAATCCAGAATGCACCAAAATGTATAAGGACAAAAATTTTCGGATAATTGGCACAGCTAGATTGTCCTTTCATCTAAGTGTATTGGAGTCTGTCTTCATTAAAACAAGAAAACCAGTACTCTGTAGGCAGAAGGAGTTTGTTTTTTCATTTGGATTCTTTCAATGTTTTGTTTCTTCATTTCTCTTTCTTTGTTTCCTTTCTTGACTAGGATTGGCCAGTTTTGCTACATGTTTCAAATAAATAGGTTGTCATATACATATACTTTCCTCATCATATTTAGAAAATCACTCAGTCCTCATTATCTTCAATCATCATCAATGTCTTCTACTGTCTGTTCCTCATCTTCTGCATCAATGCTTTCTGCTGATTCAGGCATGTCATCTGGTGTCAGTGGCAAAGTGAATGCTGTTGTAATCAACTGCTTGAAGATAACAATTTTCAGCAAGACTAAGCAACCACAGACAGAAACTAAGCATAATATCTTACAATAAGACAAATACACATGATGACAAACAATCTATTTCAAACAATTAAGTATCTTGAAACTCAAAATTTAGATCCTAGGTAACCAAAATTGAATAACTATTTGGAAGTAATTGAAAATCAAAATTCAGCTCTGCTACGGCCTACATAGTTTGCTATCATAAAATACTAAATAAGTCTCCAGATGAAACGGATGGTTGCTTAAGGTACAAATTACCTTATCTGGGCAACGGTCACTTACATTTCGATGGAACATATTCTGCATAAGTATCTGAATGACCCAATTCTTCATAATCTTCTTCTTCTTCCTCAAAATTCTAAAGATTAAGATTACAATTTAAGCAGTAAACATAGGGCCTTGCAACTCAACAATATTTCACAAAAAACTGACCCTTCTCACATACAGTTATTAAAAGTCTAATCTAAATGTAATCACTTGACATTAATATCAAACATAAAGTAATAAAACCATAACACTAAATCGACCACGAAGAGAAGATCTGCATAAAGTAAGTATGTGGATATATTTAACCATTTATCCAACTGATATTTGTCATGTAACATAGATAAAAAGGCACATTTGAAGTAATATGTCAAATAAGTAACTTAACAATGTCACAAATGTATCTTCTTGGAGTGATCATAAATACACAATTTAGGATGTTACCTGTGAAAGTTTCATGGGTACTAATTGCTCAGGTGCACTTTGCTCAAGAAGAGCTCCCATCATTCTAGACAAAACATGGAAACAAAACAGAAAAATGTAAATGTACATAATAACATGCTTTTGTTAGATTGACACCTTGGAAGAATAAAAGAAAGTTAAATACAAACTTCACTACTTTTATCTGAAGAACAACAGTGATTCATTTTAACAATTAAGGCATGTTGTGAGAGTGTAGCTTCAGTCTTCATCAGTGTCAGATGCATGCAGTATCTCAACAGATACAAGTGCTTTGATATACTTGACAAGATTGGAGCATTTCCCCAAAAACTGCAATAAGTGTGATTCGACTGGACTTGAGCTCACAATTCCTAGGCTCAGAAGTCAACACTTAAACCTCCATGCCATCACAGCAGAAAAATTGCACTCATTCCAAACACTAAAAAGCTAGTATTTGGCCTTTGATGACCCTGTAAAATTCTTTGCCTTGTTAGATAAAGCTTTTTACATCTTACTCTTGGTGGTATGGCTATGGATGCCTCAACATGCAGATGTCAGTGGTAACAATAATGAGTTGTCCTCAAAGGAGGTATTATGTAACTGTTCTGAGTTATAAATATATCTATATATGGTCAAACAATCTTGCTCTCTGAATGCCTCTCCTCATAGTCTTCTACCTTACAGATATAGTCTTCCTCCAACCTACCATAATCTATCATTACATCAGCCTTCATTAGAGGTCAATTTCTCTTTTTTGAAGCACCACCACACTATGTTGCCTAGATGTTTCTCTGATCCTTGCTACGCTCTATGAGCACCATAACTTGAATTGTTTCTATCTCATAACATTACTGTCAAACTCTCAGCACTGCTACAACCAGAAACACAACGGCATGCATAAAGGCTGCTTTGATGCTAGTTATTACATTTGTCTTTCACAATATCTTCCAGCTTTGATAACGCTGTCCCGCTCATTCCTAGCAATGCCCTTATTGCCTTGTGCACCATGCATCAAATGCTCCCAGATAGTTAAATATCTGTACTGTACAAAAGGTATTTCCGAAATCAAAAATCGGCAACCAAAAAGTGCTCATTGTAAAAATTCTGTGCTTAGAAGTTTTGAGTATTACTGTACATCTATTTATTCAATCATACATCCATATACCGGAGATTGAAAAAAAAATGTATATTTCAGTTCCACAAAACTAAGAAGTTTTCAGTAATTCTACTGTACATATCACTTTTGAGACGGCAACAGTCCGAATGGTTCAATGTACATAACTGTAACTGTGTCAGACATGTTATAGATACAAATCACTCACATCAACTCAAGCAACGTTTTGAATGTTCGAACGGTATCAAACCTCACCTAGGTATCAAAGGTTGATTTGGCGGACTGACTAATCCAAAAGTTCGAACGCTTTCAATGTGTTTGGGTAATTTATTCCCTGATTCCCTCTTGACGCTCTCCACTGATCTCACTGACGACGCAAAATTTGCTGGTGCCTTGAGCACCAAATCCATTCCTTCCCTGCCTTGTTGAAAAATGCTACTTTCGGAACCCTTACGTAACAAGGCTAGTGTTGACTCTTGGACGCTTTGTCCAGAGGTTGATAGTTGTCTTCGAGATAGTTCCTGTGCTGAATTGCATATTTCATTCCTGTTTGCAACACTTGATGTAGGGCAGCTACCAGAGTTTGAATTAACGATGACACCATAATTTTTATACATAACCCCTGTCTGGCCTTGGGCAACCAACGGCTTTGTAATACCATCTTCCTGACCTGCTTTATTATCGGTTATAAGTTCTAATAACTGTTCAAGTCCAGTGGTGTGACCCATACTAAAAATTTCTGTGCCATTTGAAGACAAGTCAATTGCAGATGACGAGGAACTAATAGGAGCACCGTCACCAAACGGTGGTATTTCAATCGATGTTTCGTCTAGGAAATCGAAACTAAGTCCACTTTGACCAAGTGCTGCAGAAAGAATATCCTGTGCTTGTCCTTGCCCAGTGTTCACGGTATCATCCATTCTCGAATAAACGGTATATCATGATAACATTTAAAGCTTCTACCACAGGTTCACTCAAGGTTTCAACTTCACGTGTGACATGCATCTTTATAAACAACGTGGGTACGAAAGAATTAATCTGCGCATGCGTGTGTCCTCAAAAACAAAGCGTGACCCCGATCTGGGAACGAGGAAGCAAAAGGGTTTAAATATCAGAGATTTTTAAAGTTTACTGGAAAAACCAACAGACAAAAAAATATTTCAATGATGCAATACTTACTAAGAAAAACGGTCTATCCACGAAATCTCAATTTATGGGTTTTATAATTCACCCAAATAAGGGGATAGAGAACTGAAAACAGGATGTTCAGAAGAATCCTCTTTCACAGAAACTAAAATATCTTTGGGCATATGCGTTTTATTTCTCTATCTACGATAACTCTGTATATATAGGAAATGACCACTTATTTTATTGTTGATTGTCGGTCATCCAGAGGATCCCAAGAAGAGACAAAATCATCCTCTCGGGTGATTTTAATGCTCGAGTGGGATCGAACAATAACAACTGGACTAATGTTATCGGTACCCATGGAGTTGGAAAGATGAATTCGAATGGACTACGCCTACTAAGCCTATGTTTAGAACATCACCTATCCATAACGAATACCCTCTTTCAACAACTCAACAAGTTCAAGATGTCATGGATGCATGCTTGATCAAAGGCACCTCCTAGGCTATGTGATTGTACGGCAATGTGACAGAAATGATGTCCTTCACACACGTGCAATGCGTGATGCAGAATGCCGGACAGACCATAGACCTTTTCGCTCTAGGATAAAGCTTTCTATCCGCCCACTAATGCGAAAGTCTAAGACCTCTCTGAAGCTAGACACAGCCAGTCTCTCAGCACCATCCAAACGCCTTGAGTTCAAAAAGCAAATTTCAGATTTGATCCAACATCTTCCTAACCCCAACAGAGTTGTTGATGCTGATCAAGGAGAAATGAATGCACTATAGAATGAAGTCATCGAAACTGTTCAATCCAAATCCAAAGAATGTCTTGGAAACACCAACAGAAAAAAACCAGACTGGTTCGATGAATCAACAGAAATCATTCAACCGCAGCTTGCTGCAAAAAACAAAGCTCATGATGCCCAGCTTACGAACCCAAGATCTAGAACTCTGGAAAAAAGGTGGCGAGAAAAGAGAGCAGAGGCCCAACGGAAACTTCGTGAACTCCAAAATGACTGGTGGCTAAAGAAATCAGCTGAAATTCAAAAATATGCTGAAGAAAACAAGATCTATGAGTTCTATGACTCTATCAAAAGAGTCTTTGGTCCTTCGCAGAACACAATCTCTCCTGTTCGATCAGCCGATGGATCAACACTTTTCAAGGAAAAGGAGCAGATTTTGAATAGATGGGCGGAACATTTCAGAGCTCTTCTTAACAAGATCAATCCGATAGATCTAAGTGTGCTTGAGGAACTCCCAACCTTTCCAATACTTCAAGACCTTGACAATCCTCCTAACATCAAAGAAGTTCAGCGTGCTATAAAAGCACTGAAGAACAAGAAATCTCCTGGTAGTGATGGCATCCCTGGAGAAATCTATATGTACGGTGGCTGTGAACTATCATCATACTTCCACTCATTCATCACAACCTGCTGGAACCAGCGCAAGATGCCAGATCCATGGAAGCATGCAAACATTGTGACAATATATAAGAAGAAGGGTGAACGATCAGAATGTGGAAACAGTTGTGGAATTTCCCTGCTGGACATCGCAGGCAAGATTCTTGCATGTGTTCTGCTCTATCGTCTACTGATCTGTGTCACAGAACTCATCCTTCCAGAATCTCAATGTGGCTTCCGCCCAGAACGTAGCACTGTTGATATGGTATGTGTTGCACGCCTCTGATAGAAAAATGCCGCGAGCAGCAGAGAGATATGAAGTTTGCTTTTGTGGATCTCACAAGGGCATTTGACACTGTCAACCGCCAAATGCTCTGGCAACTACTGCAGATATTTGGATGTCCCCCAACATTCTGCACCATGATCCGTCAATTTCATGATGGGATGCAGGCCAAGGTTTCAGTTGGAGCAACATCCTCAGATGTGCTTGATGTTCAAGTTGGTATGAAACAAGATTGTGTATTGGCACCAGTTTTATTCAACATCTATCTTGTAGCAATAACTCTGTTGACAAGATCACAAGTAGAACCTGATGATGGCATCCGCATCAAACATCGTTTTGACGGCAGCGTCTTCAACATACGTAGACTCAACTCCAAGAAATTGACCTCTACTTCCTCTGTTTTTGAACTCCAATATGCTGATGATGCAGCCATAACATCCCATGATTCAGCATCACTTCAGAGAATGATGACTGCTCTAAACAACTCGTACTCCAGAATGGGTCTTTTAGGAAATGCTAAAAAGACTGTAGAGTTATGCACCAAATTTTCTGGGAACAATGCAGCGGGGCAGATCTTTGTAGGAAATGATCCCCTGAAGAATGTGGACACCTTCACCTACTTAGGAAGCATAATTTCGTCAAATGGTCAAATTGATGATGACATCCAAAGAAGAATCAATCTTGCCTCTGCATCTTTTGGCCGGCTGCGACAGAGAGTGTTTGGTAATGGCAACCTTCACCTTTCAACCAAAGTAGCGGTTTACAAAGCTGTTGTTATATCCACACTTTTGTATGGCTGCAAATGCTGGACTCCCTACCGCCGTCATATAAGACAGCTAGAAACCTTCCACATTCGCTGCCTCCAGAAAATCTTGAACCTCACCTGGAAGGATAAAGTCCCCCACACAGAGATCCTGAAACGTACGGAGACTACTAGCATAGAAGCAAAGATTTACCGACGCCTCCTACGCTGGGTAGGACACGTCATCCGTATGTCAGACAACAGACTGCCAAAAACTGTGTTGTTTGGTGAACTTGCGATGGGAAACCACCCACAAGGTCGCCCGAAGAAAAGGTTCCTTGACCATCTAAAGAACACCTTATCTTCCTGTGATATTCCACCTGATGATCTCCAACAACTAGATCAGAATAGAGAAAAGTGGCGTGCCATCTGCAAGTCTGGAACTGAGAAATTTGAGAAAGAACGCACCCTCACTCATGAAACAAGACGTCAACAACGACAGGACCGGAATCACCTTCCCATCCCAAGTGGTTCTTACCCCTGCCCAAAATGTCCAAGAGTGTGTGCATCCAGGATCGGTCTGAACTCTCATCTGACTGCTCACTCATGGAAGGAGAAAGGAGCCAACGTCATCGTCAGCCACGACGAACAGCCTTAAGCAAGTAAGTAATTCACCCAAATAAGGGCATAGAGAACCAAAAATAGGAGGTTAGAAGAATCTTCTTTCACAGAAACTAAAGTATCTTTGGGTATATGCATATATTTCTCTATCTATGATAACTCTGTATGGATAGGAAATGACAATAACATTGACCACTTATTTTATTGCTGATTATCGATAAATAACTTATTCTTTTAACAACATGTGGCTACTTTCAAAAGAACGAAGATTGTTCAAAAGAAGTCAGCAAATAATACTTCTTACTATTTTGGGAACATCATGACATCTCAACTTTGGCATGTTGTTTTAAATGACCGACAGACCAAACGGAGCTCTCACAATATAGCCGAGGTGTTGCGCAGTAGAGATGCTGACTTGAGTTAAAATATCGTGGCTGTGTTAAAAAATATAAGTAATTGAAAGTCGTTTTTATTCCTAGTTGGTTTATATCTCTACCATAGCAACAAAGTTAGTCATCTTTCTAAGCCATTAAGATTACAAAAGCATTCTGGGAATGAGGCAAAGACACAAACTTTGCAAACGTTTAAGATGTTGCACTTAACTGGACTGAAGGTCAGTGATATTGCGGACTGTTGTAGCCTTTCGTTAAACGACCTTTGTTCAATTCGGACTTGGTAATGGGTCCTAAAGGACTGTTCTAGTAGGTCTTACAAAGACTTACGACACCATTCACCACTCCTGCTCTCTAAAGGAGCCAGGATTCTGCTGTTTTTAGAGCTGCAGACGCGATTAGATAGGGTGACTACGAAATACAAAGCATACCTCAATTCAGTGGAATACATTACCGAAGCTCACCCACAATTTTGGTAGGGGTTGGGCTCGGGAAGGGAAGGGACAAAAAGAGTTTTGACTCAACCATGATGAGACTTAATTTCAGTCTAAACATGATTCTTCAACATGATGCTGCTTCTCTGTGCATTGTTACAAATATTTTTGATGGTAATTCTTATGAGGAACTTTAATATCTTCATTGTTCTTTGGAATGAAATCATACAAGACAACTACGCAGTAATATTATATACTGTAGCACTATTTAAGCGCTAAGGATCCATTGAATTTGTTGTAACAGATTATTTTGCTATTTTGGAAATTTAAGGAAACTATTACATCACACTCTTAAGTTAAGTCCAGGTCATCTTGGCTTCGCTAAAAATAATTTGCACTTCACGAACTCCAAACAAATCTTTCAGCGATATCTAAAAGTCAAAACCGAATTTGTACAAAACTCGAAGGTTTGCACGGAATTTCTTTTTTAAACAACATTCAGTTTTTGTGAGAAAACGGAGTCCTTTTTAAAAAGGACTTGTAAATCTGAACAAATTCGGTTTTCATATTTGTGTAGACAGTTTCGAATATTTTCCGTTGTCATTCGTGTTAAATAAAAACTCGGCAGCTTGCACATTTACTTTTAGCGCCTCCTCTGCTTACGTGCGAATCTTGAGGACAATCAAAAGTGGAAATGGAGGTTCATAACACGCCCCTTCCCCCTCTGTTAGTTATTCATCAAACTTACAGGTCGTTGGATTAACCAGCCAGGAATGGACTGGTTTCCAATTTTAGATGGACAGAAAAGTTACATTTTTCACGTTGTGATTACGTTTTCTTTAATGTCATGGACTTAAGTTTTTTTGCGCGCAATACCACATATATGACACATACCTTGTTGTTCTATGCAATTAATGACCCTTGAAGATACACAATCAACCTCTCTTTTCGGGTTTTAAGTGCAATAATTCTTTCTTGATGAGTCAGTCGACACAATACATGTCTCCATAGTTTTTAAACTACTTTTGTGCTTTGATGAATACGATGAACATCGGAAGCACTAGTGCGAGAAAATACTTTTGTGGATGTGAGAAACTGAGCGACATTGAGTGAGGAAGACTGCTTCATGACATGTAGGGTTGGTAGTGCTTGGAATAAAATCTTAGTAAGCGAGGAATCAATCTTGAAGCAGAGGAAGCACCAATAATTCAAAAATGCCAGGCCTCATAAAGCGCTCGGTGGCAGTTGCCAGCAGTGTTATCGGCCTTCTGGAAATTTTCCTTGGTACGGCTTTGGCGATATGTGGCTTTATAGTCTTAGGATTGTACCGTAATCTGTCTGGAATTGGGCTATGGGCTGGCTTGCCGGTAAGTACTAACCTTTCTAGATGATAACATTGCACATATTTGTACCTGGTAAGGCGAAACAAGTAAAATTTCTGTCTAGAGTGATTCATAAAAGTAATTGCGCAATAAATATACTCTCAACCTTTACAAGTAAACATGTCATACGGCACCTCGCGCTACAGCCTACTTTGAGAATCAATGTAAGATGCCTGATTCTTAGTAACTATAAGATAATACCATATCTAAACGACAGCATGTTCAGGATAAAATCTAATAGACGTAGAATTAGAATGTGAGAAAGTCTAATTATTTAGAATTCATCTGTGGCCTTTAAATTCGTTCTGTTCTGTCTATTGTTTGGTAGTCTTCAGGACGCTCAAAAGAAATGCAAACTATGTTTTGATCCTCCAGCTAACTTTTATATCATGCAACGCGACATCAGGATCATGCGTAAGGCCCAGAGGGGTATACATTAGCAGTCATGAATACAAAAAACGGTTGGCATTACGAGATTAAGACACAACTTCTAGAAGATTCCGGTTCCTAAGAAAAATTCTTTTTTCTTGAGGTCTTATCAAGACAAACATAGAGTGGTTGCTCTGATGTAGTCAACTGAAGTTGTAGCAATCGCTTAAGTGCGTTTGAAAAAATTTGACTTCCGAAAGCAAAACTTGCACCTTCGGTTTAATTTAAATCGAATCACCGTAGTAACAAATTGCCTGGTCTTTTTATCAGTTCACAGAGATTGTTCGCTCAGCCATCACTATGACTTACGTTAACGTTATTGAACAGCAAGACATACTAACAAAACATGAAAAACGCAGTCTTTCATTTTAAACCTTGGTCTGTGGAGCCATAAACTCCACCACATCTGATGGTAGCAATTTTATGTTCATTTGAGTCTTACATAGGCATTACTGACTAATACCGCGAGGCGGTGTAGATCTGCTTCTTATCTTTTCCTTGGTCAAGTTTAAGATATGCTAGAACGTGGGAAGCTTCTGTTGTCACCAACAATTCAGCAAAGCTGTTTAAGGTTCTCCAAATATTTTTCAAGGATGAAAATCAAACAGCTAATAAACGTCTACCTTGATTTTCCATGGAGCATTGCCGTGTAACTAGTGGAGTCAAAACCTCCATTATCATGCTCTAAGAAAACAAGTGTACTCTGTCTTACAGCGAAATCCAGAGTAGCGTGAGCGATAAACACTGTAGGCCCACTGAGTGCTTTTTATTCCCTTGAAATAAATTCACCCTCAGAGATACGAAGGTGACGATGACAACGGAGGTGATGATTATTATGATGATGAAAATGATGATAATAATAATGATGATAATGACAAAAATGATGATGGTGACGACTATGATGATGATATGCAGAGCGTTGTAGAAAATGTATGCTTCAAGCTGAATGTTGCCAGTAAGAGACACAGGAAGTCATTCATTTTAGTCAGAGCAAGCTGAAAGATGCAGCAAGCCTGAGATCTGGTCAAGAGTATGGGCGTCTCAGATGAGTGTCATTGCCTGGTCATTGCTGTTGACGTCGGATGGTAAATGAAAGAAGAACTCGTAGGAGATATATCAGTTGATTACAACGGTAGTCAAGAGATTCTACTTTAACACCAAAAAATGTAAGTTACAGCCGCACAAGGCAATACACAACAGAGAACAGCCACACCGCTAAACGATAATTGACCAGTCTCCAAAAAGCATAGTATATGAGTAATTAACTAGGTTACACGCTTACATTTACTATTTGTAACATAGATAGCAATACACTCCAAAATGAAGTATCAGACTCAATGTTCAAATGTTTGCTTGCTCCTCTGCCAGCACAATACTAAAATAGGTCAATGGTTGCAGTGTCTGTTTAGAGTCAACATACCGCACTTTGTAATTCTACTCTAAAAACAAGATAATCCTTTTGCTGGGGCAAGAAACATTTCTCGTCAATTAATTCGTACTAATTATCTAGATAAGCCGCCCTCAAGACTGTTTATGTTAGTTCTACGGTCATTGCTCAAATGACCTGTTTTTGCGAACACCTAGCGTCAAAAATTTTCACGAACAGCTAAACTTTGTTCTCTTATCTTTGTAGCTCTTCACCCGTAAGTGGTCATTTTTGTGATGAGCAACTCATTTAAAAATCAAAACAAATAGTTTATTTACTCTCAATAAACCTGCTCTGGAATGTGCGCTTTAGACATCCGTCCAATGTTTAACATAGTCCTCCTCCTTTATTTCCCTGCGCATATTTCCTGAGGAGCTTTGTTCTGTTGGTGTTGAGCTAATTCAATTAATTTGGCTTTTTGTAAAAGTGCAGCTCCTCCCACGTAGAAAACAGCGTTATTGCCGTTTCCCTCATATGATCCTTTATGATTAAACAAAAGACATCTATCGGGTTGACATTCATCTTCACCTCGTTGCATTTCCTCTCATCTGAAATCACGTGACGAGGACCAATGGCATTGAGAAATACTTGTTAAAACTGAAAAAGGTGTAGGTCCACTTTAACAATGATTTGTTGCAGATGAAAAAAGGCCACGAAAATAGAAGCTAGTGAAACATACATATCAATGTTTTATTGATCAAGAAATGGATTGAGTCATAGGTGTAAAATATCAAATATCATCTTGTTTAAACAGTGTAATGATCTAGAGAGATGAAAGCCATATTTTATTTCTCTTCATCTACGTTAGCCAAGGGGAAAAAATATTTGATTTTTTTGTGTAAGTCTTGATAGCTATGTCGTTAAAACATAGAAGCCAAAACACCTCATCCTCGCTATGAATAAACAATTAAACTGCAGGTAAAGATTGTTGTATTTATTAGACACTTTTAAACAGGCGACACTTGTATTTTTTGTATTCTAGCTTCTTGTGCCTGGATTACTCAGCATGGTGCTGTTGGCAACAAGGCACAAGAACTCTGTAAGTATCACTGCTAATTTCCTTTAACGTTAGCTTTTCTACTATTAATATAGTAATATGAAAATAATGGCGATATATTGGTGTATGAAAAGTCGACTCTTGTCACTTCATCTCCCTCTCTCTCTCTCCATCTCCTTCTATCTCTCCCATCTTTCTCTATCTATATTTCTGTAGATTTCTAAGATTTCCCTTATTTCTTTTATTTTCAAACATACCAGTTTCCCTAATAGAAGTCGTGTAGAGGGCACTGGGAAATGGACATGGGGGGTTGCTACCCATAAGTTGCTAAATACGCTGGATAGCTCGATCGATAGATAGACTAACAGACAGTAAGAGGAAGATATAGACAAAAAAATATATAGTCGGGCAGGGCATTATATATTCAACGTTGACATTTTATTGCAAAATTGTATTTAAAATATTGATGAATGCAACGTCTGTATAAGATGATGTATTTCCTCTTGTGTTCGCATAGGCAACTTATAATTGATTTATGCAAATCGAGACACGAAAAGAAATATTACATATACATATTACATATTTGGTCAACCATGGAAGCTCTTGTATGTTCATCCATTTCAAATTGTAAAGCTTTTGTTACTTTCTCTTCGCTGTTTAATTTATAGTCATACCTTTATCATAACAATAAAAGTTTGCAAAATTATGTTAACCGTAAGTTTTCTTCGCCTAGGCATATGCATTTCTGCTGTGCAGTATAGGAGCACTTTGTCTTTGTGCTGGCCATGCAGTGAAAACATGGAGAGATACCGAAGACTGGGATAAATCAGTTACCGAATTCGATAATTCCAGGTGCTACGACCGTGTCGACAAATGCGTTTGTGTGACAGAGAGGCTGAAGGATTTCTTTGGTAATAATTCTTTCCTTGCTGTTTTACTCTTAATCACTTAGTCGTCTTCTCTATCGGGATGCTAGCTTTGAGACTGCAGATTGAAGGCTTGCTTTTTTATGTTTAAAGAGCTAGCTTCTATGTACGTACATATATGTGG
>JANTCA010068651.1:0-15762 GCA_024741275.1 Chironex yamaguchii
AAATTTTGTAGCTAAAAAAATAAGGACATCTTTGAAGAAAAATAGGTATTCAGTGAATACCTTGAATACCCCTCAGCGCGGCCCCTGACTCGCAGGTATTTGTAGTTGCTGATTTTTTCTAATCCTTTGCCTTTAATCCTCACTGCTACATTTCCAGAATCTTTGACTCACTTATTCCCTTCAATAAGCATATATTTTGACTTACATTTAGGGTTAATCATTATCCACAAGCCAGTTCCTCACAATATTTAGATCTTCACTTAATGCTGCTGCAAGATGATCAGCACTACAATCTATTGTATAAACTGCAGTGTTATCAGCAAAGTGATGATCTGATGTTTTGGAGTCTATCCAGAAGGTCATTGGTGTAGATCAAGAATGAGAGTTGTCGTAACAATGATCCCTGGGGGACTCATATAGAAACATAGCACTTTGCGAATGTTGTGTCATCTCAGTCTGCATCCTCAAGCGACAAAATCAAAGTGCAGATCAGTAAGGCTACCAGTGCCTACAACCTGCTGAGGAAGCCCATTTTTGGCTACCATGACCAATCAATAGGACTGAAAATGAAGATCTTCAATTGTTTGATATGTTTGTCCTGCTGTACACATCTGAAACATGGACAGTGACTAAGCAAGATCTTAGCCAACTTGAATTCTTCCAAATGTACACTTTGTGCTCAATCACGGGATAAGCCGCATCCAGCATGTGGCAAATCTACAAATATGTGAAAGGTGCTGCAACCAGCTGACTGTTGAACAGGTGGGTCAACCTGGCTCAACTCTAAACCAGTGGATAGCATCATCACCAAGGATGTAACCTTGCTGAAGCAGACTTTATGCATGCAACTGGCACAGAAACAGTACATTGATCATATGTGACATATCTGCAAACTGAGTACAATGGGGAAGACTCGTAAGGGAGCAGGCCACATCCAATGTTCTCCATCCAGATCTCGTGCCTCATGGTCAAGTAAGTTCAATAGCATTGGTCTCTAGTGTTGTGGTGGATGACAATGTGTTAAGATTGGTGTTAATGTTGGGATTGCTTGCCAGAAAGAAATACCAGTACTAAAAGATACTGTCATATTTCTGATGGCGTGACCGTAGCAACATTTAGAAATGGATGCTTTGTTTCATGCATATGTGTAACTTCACATTTATTGTACTTGATGATATACACTAAGTTCATCATTATGCATTGGTAGTTCTGGCATGTGTATGTAGTATAATGGAGACCTGTGATAGATGATGTCATGTAACTAAATGAGCATGCATGTATCAAGAAGCATAATTGGTGGTAAAGAGGTGATATTGTCCTAGATAGTTTAAAGCAAGGGCAGTTCTTAGTCTTTCTCACTTAGGATTATATCTGTGGTTCTTCAAAAATAAGTGCTCTCTAGAGATCAGGATGAAGTCCAAAGTTATTTTCACAAGGATGCCTTTGAGGGTGAGACTATGGGATTTGTCACAGGTGAGCATGATGTGGGGATAGCTTGCCATTTGATAGAAATACTTATGTCACCTACTTTTTATTCTAAGTCACGTCTGTTACAACAAATGCAACATAGTATACTTTGGGATTATGAAACTACTTTTTAGCACTTGGGGACGGAAGTAGTTGTATTAAATCTAATTGTGAGAACCAGATGCTTTAAAATAGATGGATGTTGTAATGCATTTGTCAATGATGGTAAGTGTACAATTGATGATTTAGGAGTAATCTGAAGATGGTTGTTGGATAGCCACATTTCATTTGTGGATTTTTTCTTTAAATATTGCAATCTTTTCCTATAAATTCTACCATGGCACATGGATGAGTAACAGTTAAAAAACAAAACATATAAAGCATGCTTTGTGTACAACATAACTTGTTTTGATGCAATCTAATAATATAATGCATCTAGTACATTCTAACATGATGTAGTGTTGAATGCTTTTAACAATTTACCATATTAATACCAACATATACGAGTTCATGTTAATATTTGTCTACTTCTATTTCTTCTAAGGTCAGGAATGTATCTAAAAACTAATTGATTCATGGCAATAACATTTTATATGATTTTATTTTCGCAGCATTAAAAAAATATGGATCAAATGAAAACGTCATTAGATCATAGCCAATTCCAAACTGGACAGCTGCTGAAAGAGATGACAACATCAGATTTACAAAATCGGTTGAAAAATCAGAAAACATCAACTGACCCAATTGAGGATGAATTTGAAGCACTGGCTGTAAATGGAGGTATTCTTCAAGATTTTGATTTACGTATTTTACCATTTATTTTTGTGGTGCATACTTTTTGATGTTGTTCTCTACACACAAATTGTTAGGGCAAAGAAAGCTTGTTGTATCGGAATGACAGATTTCAAATAGGAAATTATATTGATGTTTCTAGCTCCTGTTCACACCATATTTTTTTAGCTCATGCTCACCTCCAAAAGCTCCTCACAAGGTATTCTTATGTCATTGTTAGAGCAGACATATTCATAAGCCTATGCAATAATGATTCTCTCATCAATTCTTGTCTTTTACTACAGGTTGGTCACAGTACCCATATCACAATAAACATTTTAAAGTTTATCTTGATACAATTTAGCCTATTAGTTGAGTTAGGACCATGGGTTAAGATAACACTCCCACTAATTTCTATTTTTTGTGATGAATACTCCCATTCTGAAACATTGTATTATTGTGTCTTTTAAGAGTTGCTGGTAAACACTCCAGTTGACTCAAGTGTGGAGTCCAAAAAATCTACAACCAGTACACAGAAGCAAAACAGAAGAAGAAATGTTAAAGGGAAAATACGAAAGATTTATTTTGGTAAATATGTTGAATGTTTTATCCCTGTCTCTGTACATTTACATATTTTTCCCTTGATTATCACCAGTTGCTCCAAATGTATCAAATTTTTATTGCAATAAACTTTGGTAAACTACATTTTTATTAAGAGAATAAATGTCATTGATAGATTTTTACAAATATGTTTACTTGGTTGAGACTGGAGGGTGTATCAGACTGCTTGAATATATTTAGTGGCTCCTGTGTCTATAATCATGTCAACCTACAGAAGAACATTACAGAAGAACAACACCAATTTAAAGGCTCAATAACCTTTGAGTGTTGAAATTTTGAAAATATAACACTTTGCTTACCTACATTGGTAAGTCCAAGCATTCCCTGAGGCAGAGAGAACAGGAGCACATGATAGCTGTTCAGAATGGTGACACTAAACAGTATGAAATAGCTGACCACTGTTTGACCCATAACCATACTTTTGACCAGGACAACAAGAAAATTATAGACAAGGAGATCAACACAACAAGAAGAAAAATCGAAGAAACCATCCGCTCCCTACAATACAGCAATCATGTTAACAGCATGTCTTACAGTCTTCCAGAAATCTGGCTTCCAGCACTAGCAAAGGAAACAGAACAAACACAACACAGCTATGGCGCCAATTCTCAGGACATCTCGATCCCTGTCACCACGGACATCCGCAGTGAGGAAGAATAAAATAGCTGTACCAGAGCATCTCTAGTAGCCTGATGATGGGAGAAGTGTCTCTCGAAACGTAGCTCGTAAAAAGCATGCTACTCATGTCATGATAAAGCTCCTGTCTACATGGCTTCCATCGAGTCCATAAAGTCTAGAATTTTCAAAACACTTTGCTTGTTGAAAATAGTATGAATATTGTTTTTGTAGATAAAGCATTTGAAGACACATGGCTACTGTAACAATAATAATGAAAGGAAGTGAATAAAAATACATTAGAATTAAAACTCGATTACAGAATGTACCGAGCGTTAAGTAAAAGTTTAATATGTATTGGTAAAAAAGAATATAATAGAATTAAGAGTGAATATAAATGACAAGAAACAAATTTAGATCAAATATGTTTACAAAGCTTCAAAAAGGATGACTTGTTGTCATCAGTAAAGCAGAATGATGTGCATGACATTTTGAAAAGCTGGCAGTTCTAAGGATAGGACATTTTAGAAAGCCTGTATAAAATATGTACTTGAAAAGAGGAGCCATCGAAGGTGGAAGTCCTTCTCAAGATGTTTGCTTAACAGTAGAAAAGATATGATTTATGGAAATTTGCAGGAGAAAAGCAACTGTTAATACTTCAATTTTTATCATGCTTGTTTGCCACAAGCTTAGTGTTTGCCAATGTGGTATGTGTCAATGAAATGTGCTTGGAAGTATTCTCTCACTGGGACAGGACCTGGACCTGCGCCGTAAGCTTTGGCTTCTGACGCACGTTCTGGGCTATCAGATTCCCAGCAACAGCACAATAACATTTTTGTCATTAAATTTTTGAGCTGGTGTTATGGGAACTGAAATCTGCAGGCCGTAATACGAAATTTCAACTAATGTTCCTATAGCATAAACGAGCTTTGCAATCCGTAACATAAAATGTTTTGATTTATGATTTTTCGACCTTTTAAACGACAAATTTGCTTGATGCCTGTTTGATAAGCTTGAGTTTATGAGTTCTGGACAGTACGTTGCTATATTTTTAGCAGTCTATCGTAATTAAGGCAAGGTATCTATGTATAACTATCATTGCCTCCAACAGCTGATAAGTATGAATTATCTGAAGAAGTATTAGGTCAGGGAGCACACTCATCTGTTGTTGTTGCATATCAGAAAGGGACTACAAAGCAGTATGCTGTCAAGGTCAGTTTATGTGATTTTTTCTTGTGTTGCTTGTGTTAGATCGTTAGCATCCACATAGCTACATCTGGCCCAAACTTAAAGGAAATGAAGGATGATGGAGTTGAGCAAGCCAAAGCATAGAACAGATCCTGTACTTGAGTATGTCAAGTTTTAGAGTAGGCCCATTTACGGAATCAAGCCTTGGTTGACTAGCTCCAAAATAATCTAACTTCGCTGCTCTTCAATTCCTATTCACTATCATTGTTGTTTACAACAGAGGAACAATTTTCCGTGTATGTTATTCTGCTATAGTGACACTAAGGAATCATTGAAAAGCCAGGGTAGCCTTACAGCTGTTGTTTTCATTTAAATATTAGTAAGGTTATTTTTTATTCTGATTCTACCGTACACCACAATGTCAACATTGCTGTACAATGCTATTTTCTGATGCATCTATGTTAAAGATTTCAGCGAAATAGCTTTGTTACTTCAAGCAGATTTTAAGTATAATACCATTAGAAAAGGTAACCCATCTGAATTACTATTGCTTGTATAGCTATAAACATACCAGCCCCAGTTGTTATGTAAGGGTTGTCCTGTTATGTGAAATGTATTAGCAGGTGAGGAACAATGGTACTTACGGGATACTAGGAAGTCAAAACAATATTGCATTTTATGCGTATCCTCATGTAAAGAAGTATTGTCAGGCCACTTAATCACACAGAAACTCATTCATTCACGCACGTACCAACTCACTTATTGACTCATTCACTGGCTTACTTAATGACGTAGACAGTCACTCACCGACTAAGCCCACTTACTTGCCCATCCAGCCACTCACTCACCCAGACACTCGCTAGCGTTATTTATTCAATCACTCTTCCACTTAATCACATAGTCACTCATTCATTCACGCACGTACCAACTCACTTATTGACTCATTCACTGACTCACTTAAAGACGTAGACAGTCACTCACCAACTTACCTGCTTACTTGCCCATCCAGCCACTCACTCACCCAGACACTCACTCACCCAGACACTCGTGTTATTTATTCAATCACTCTTCCACGTTATCACACAGTCACTCATTCATTCACGCACGTACCAACTCACTTATTGACTCATTCACTGGCTTACTTAATGACGTAGACAGTCACTCACCGACTAAGCCCACTTACTTGCCCATCCAGCCACTCACTCACCCAGACACTCGCTAGCGTTATTTATTCAATCACTCTTCCACTTAATCACATAGTCACTCATTCATTCACGCACGTACCAACTCACTTATTGACTCATTCACTGACTCACTTAAAGACGTAGACAGTCACTCACCAACTTACCTGCTTACTTGCCCATCCAGCCACTCACTCACCCAGACACTCACTCACCCAGACACTCGTGTTATTTATTCAATCACTCTTCCACGTTATCACACAGTCACTCATTCATTCACGCACGTACCAACTCACTTATTGACTCATTCACTGACTCACTTAATGACGTAGACAGTCACTCACCGACTAAGCCCACTTACTTGCTCATCAAGCCGTTCACTCGCCTAGCCACTCACTCGCCTAGTCACTCACTCGCGCTATTTATTCAATCACTCTTTAACCCAATCACTCAATCACACAGCCACAGATTCAAACTGACACACGTACTCACTCACTTTCGATAACAGGAAGCCACTCTGTCGCGTACCTTCTCATAGACCAAACTTATCAGTTGCTCACGCATCCTCCTCCTCCTTTCTTTACTCATACTATGCTGTGCAAAGTAACAAAAATGAAGATACTTCTACTTCCTAGGTCATACATAAGTACGATGGCTATGACCGAGCCAGAGTTTTCAAGGAATTAGACATCCTTCATTTTCTGCGAGGGCACCCGTAAGTCCTTCTACAGAATGTACAACTACTCTTGATTTAACTTACTTAATGCATTTCTGCAGGAATCGAGTTTCTATCAGAACAATTCGCGAAAGGTTGATAGTTACCAATATTTTTGCTGGCTATGCACATTGGTATGAGGGTTTTGCATAACGCATCTCCCCGATACCATTTAGTGTTGAGACACGGACAGTGACACATCTTAACAAGAATAGGCGATATGAAAGCAAGTAAATCCAGTGACAAATAGCTTGTGGAATTACTTATTAAGGTCCGTTTTTTTAACGTCCGTTTTTTGATGTCCGTTTTTTAACGTCCGTTTTTTAACGTCCGTTTTTTAACGTCTGCTTGAAAGTCTTAATTTGCCTTTAGCCGAGTTCTTATTGTGAGTTGAATATATTTATGGTCATGTTTTCGTATTGAGTGTAATGATCACCATGCAGTTATTACTTGCATTTATTAAGAAGTATTTATCACTTATCTGTAGCATTTCTGGTTTATTTTAATAGCAATATCATGGAGCTTACTGATTTCTTTGAGGAGGAGCAAAGGTTTGTGCCAGCAAGTTTCCTGTATTGACTTTCATGTTTTGTACGAACGTCTTTAACTTCTACTTCTACCAGCTGCTCGTGTTTAAGAACTGTCTTATGCTTTGATGTTCTTTCAGTGGCCCTCTGCATGGACTGCATTTCTGAACTTCGAGAGCTATTCCACTTGACATAGTATGGGAGACAGTTAACTGTTGCCTCGTAATATTTAGTACATTAAACACGAATTGGATGTTAATCACTAAATCAACTATTGCAGCTCTGTTTTACAACGAAATACTGGCACTTTGTTTTAGGTAGGTTTAGTCATGCCTCCAGTTATACTGAATCATTCTAAAAATCTTTCTGCCGTGTTTACACTATTAGGTGACAGACAGTCAAACCATCAAACAGAAAGTTGAGTAAATAAGTAAATTAACTTCGTAATTAGTAGATAGATATAGAAATATATATGTAAGTAGATTGATAAATAGATACAGGAATAAATAGATATATAAGCAAATAAATGTATGAATGTTATTTAAGTGACTAACTGACTGACTGACTGACTGGATGAATGAATGATGATGATAGAGTGTATAAATAAACGGGAATAACAATGAACGAACTATAATACATATGTATAGATAAGGCTATACAATTATGCGTAGATAAGTAAATGAATAAATAAACAGAGAAAGATATACAGACAAATTTATAATGTAAATGAATGAATGAATGAATGAATAAATAAATCAATCAATCAATAAATGAATGAATAAATATATAAATGAATGAATGGAAGACGTATTGAAAATTGATCGAATGAAGGACTAATTGAAAGTAAAAGAAGAGAGAATAAAGTAAACAAACAAACAAACAGGCAGGTAAATGAAGAACTTGATATGTTTTGATTTCTGCAGATTTTATCTGGTGTTTGAAAGGATGGAAGGAGGTAATGATTAGTTTTAATTTAACTTATTACCTTCTACTTTTTAGTTATAAATGTGAAAACGTCGTCATGTTTGAGACATTTTTCTTCATTTTCTTCTGGTATGTGACCTTTCCATTAGCTCCTGAAAAGAATATAAAGTTTGGAACGTCTTCCTTATAGTATAGGACGTGTTCACTTGCTGCTATAAGGTGCAGACAAGAGATGATTTCCCTTTGAATTCATAACTTTTGAACAAGTCTTGCAATCATCACGAAGAAAGCAGTAACTGATATTCAAAGATATTCAGAGATATTCAAATTCACCTTATATTCAAAGTTCCAAAGTTAAAGCTTCAGCTTTCTTTTGAAAACGAAAACGATATGCTCTGATTTTTGAAATAAAAGGCTTGTATTATGATTGCCTCGTATTTACACTCTATCTGTTGTGCTCAAAACATCAATGAACGTTTATTTCCTCATTGTTCTATTTTCTAGGTCCTTTGCTTAGTCATATCGAAAAAAAGAGATGTTTCACAGAGAGAGAGGCCAGCGAGGTAACACGTGACATCGCTAACGCCTTATGCCATGCACATAGTAAAGGTAAGTGAAATACATAGCAGTGTTTACGTGCATTTTACTTTGTATCTTAGTTGTGCACTAGTTAACTCAGTTATGCACTTTTTGTCACAATTTTCCATTTTATATCAGTTTTCTCTTTTTGCCCTATTTCATTTTTCACCTCAGTATTGCTTGCCCTTTTTCCTTAAGTTTACATGTTCTATCTCTGTTTTAAATTTTCTCGATCCGTTTTGTACTTTACTGCTGCACTAAAAATTGTATGGATATCGTGTAAGTGATAAATCTTATAGTATAAATCATCAAAGATCATATAAATGATATTTGATTTTCCAGGGATAGCGCATAGAGATTTGAAGCCTGAAAACATTCTTTGCCAAATAAAAGAAAAAGTAAGATATCAGGATTATTTATTTTATATAGCAGTCAGCCGGCACTTTAGTGTGTCTTCTGTTTTTTAATGCCCCCAAACGTCTTCTTGCTCATTCGTGTTATTAACTGTCCATTTTGCCGTTACAATATGCCAGTCAAATGACAGTACTGCCTGGTACATGATAAGAGAATCTATCCATAGGCAGATTTGCATTAAGAACCCTATGCAAGTTTCATTGTGGGTAGCCACGTCTTCTCTTTTATGGTATTAATCTTCTTTTCCATTTATTTTACCTTAAAACACAATAAATGTCGTTGTTAAAGTTGAAGGTCAGACGGCAGTACGTCCAGGGATGCAGCAACAAGTTCCGCCCATTTGTGAAACAGGATGCTCTGGTCACTGACTCTGAATCTGGCTATCTCAATTGTTGGCAATGGCCATGAAATGAACTTGCCAAGATAACGGTACTGCTGTTCAAGATAAGTCCAATGTCTCCAGTGAGTTTACTTGCGATGCTTTATAATCCTCGCTGCAACATTCCCTACCTTAAAAGTTGCATAGTTTTCCCAGTTAATTGAATTGAATTTTCTACGGATCAGTTCACTGGTATAACTACAGCTCTCATCATACAAGACTTGACTTCCGATCGTGCTCAGTGGCGAAGAATCGTGCGGGGGCAGTCTTCTGATGTCAAGCTCTCGTGCCTTAAGTGCAAGCAAGTGCAAGTGTCAGTCAACTGCCTTCGTCTCTGCAACTGAGCATGACAGAATTATTCATCACTTCGTTTCACCTTTGGCACAGGAGAAAACGAACTTAGATACTCTTAACTTTTCAGTTGTTTCAGTGCTTTTCCACACTGTCGCTGCATAACCCTATTTGAAAAGTCACCAAAGGGTCTTTCTAAGATTATCTAGCTGGGCTTTTGGCAGGGACGTCCCACTGAAACACTGTAACCTTTGAGCTCGCAGTTATTCAATCATGTGATGAAAGAGGCCTTAAAGGAAAGAGCAAGGAGAGTGTTTCAAGACTTTAGCATGACTAAGGCTTTGTATTATTCACGGATGGATCAGTATCTTCTTCAAAAGGGTGGTAAAGTAGTCTAACCAAGCAAACTTTTATTTTTCAGTATACTTCATTGTTGTTCTAACTGTCTTTTCTTTTTCTTTATTTTTTTTTACTTGTTACGTTTTCGTATTCTGCTGATCAACTGCGACATAATTCCCGCTGCACCAAAAGTACATTTCTGATGGCAAAGAGAGGGAAGGAGAGAATTCACTTAGATACAATGCAATACGTAGATGTGCGGCAAAAATCAAAGAAATATAGTAAACGTACAAAGGTACTTTTAGCACAGTTTTACAATGCGGAGCAGAGAAATTTCCTGGTGCATGTACCGCAAGGAGTTAAATGAGTAGTTTGTTATCGAGACCAGCCAGAAAATTTTAAATGGATGAGAAGTAGGGAAATATTGTTTGACATGTAATTGATTGCATGGTGATATTTGAAAAACACATTGCATTGATGATGTAAAATAGTACCTAATGTTGGCGAGCTTTTCTCACATAATGCGTACTGCAAACTGGTTGTCTTCTTTGATTACATGAAAAAAGTATGTCTGTACTTGATGCCCCTATTTGCTGAGAAACAAAAATTTGTGCAATATTAATGATTTAAAATGATGTATTTTTAGGTTGTTCCCGTCAAGATATGCGATTTTGATCTAGCTAGTGGTATTCCTGACACCGAGGAAAATGGAAGAACACCCGAGCTCTTTACTCCGGTAACTTTCCTGGATTACACTTGTCGTTCCTTGTGTCTGGAACATAAGAGATAACGTGGATCATATTTGCAACAAAACATTTGCTCGTTGCATTATCCAGCGAGGTTATTTTTTATCACCGTTTGTTTGTGTGTTTGCATGTTTGTCTGTCTGTCTGCCTGTTTGACTGTCTCACTGGTAGCACCTGTCACCTGGTAGTCGCACACCCATTAAGGGCATTAGCGGTCAGCGAGTGCCACGTGTTCCTGTCATTGGCTTGGTTTGCACATGCCACCGCGCCCATCTTCATCCACGTCGTAATGTTGCTTAGCCATGTCGTTCGTGTTCTTTCTGTACACCTTTTCCCCTCAACCTTTCCCTCCAGTAAGCTTTTCTGCAACCCTCCTCTTCTGACAAGATGCCCAAAGTAACTGCATTTTTGCCTCTTGGTGTTGACTACCAACTTTTTACTGGTCTTTGCCCTTTGCAGTACCTCTTTGTGGTCTGCATTCAGGAGCAACGACTATACGAATGATCTCATTTTAATATTACGTGAGTCTACAACTATTACGGGAGACTCCAAGGGGAGACAGTCACTGCTCTATGTGACAATGACCTGAGTTAATAAAACATCAACTACTGAGGAAATCCTACGAAGGAAACGAAGTTACCGTGCCTTCTGTTAGAACATCTTATTTGAATATTCAGAAAACTGAAAATCCCGCGTGATCTCAATAGCTTGATGGGAACCTTTTGCTGTTACTGACGTTGTTTACCCCCCAGATCAATGAAGTCAGGACGCGAAGTCACTTGGGGGCTAGTGTACAACTTTAGAGGGAGGAAAACGAAGTACAGGCCAATTGCACATACAAGGTCTTGAGCATGCTATAGAACGCGAGGAAGGGAGCGCACATGTAGTTATATTTAAAGTAAAATGGGACCGTAACAGGTCTAGGAAGAACCGATCGTAATGCAAGGAAAGACCACAGAAAGTGAAACGAATGATGAGATGTCCTTATACAATAGCATACAGACTTTAGCTTGTGATTTGCTTTACAGACGTCCAGTAACGTACTGCATGGCTACTAACTGTTGTTAATTTGTATCAATATATATCAGAAATATAGTTGTAGGTATGGGTACCCACATTTGAATGTTGTTTCCCTATCACTAATGGTGAGGGTGTATGTAATATCCGTCTTTGTCCTCGTTTTTTATTCAGGTTGGTTCTGCGGAGTACATGGCTCCAGAAATAGTTGAAGCATTTGTTGGGGACGCCCCTGCGTATGACAAACGATGTGATCTGTGGAGTTTAGGAGTGATTATGTAAGTGGCATCGGTCTGTTACTTTATTTTATTGCAGCTGTAAAAATAATACTCGTAAGAAAACAACGCCCCCAAAGAAAATAGTCGAGTCAGCAAAATTTAGTTGCCTGGCGACCAAAGAAAACACTTATTTTAAAAATGACAGTGGACACAGTACAACTTAACATGTCTAGACTGCCATATAAAGCCAAATTTTGTAAATAAGCTTGTTTTCCCACTATGCTAGAAACTCAAAATATACAAAAGAAACGCGAATGGGTCGTTTTCTTTAAAATGTGTGGTACAGGTACAAATTTTCTATTTCATTACCACGGCTATGTAGGCTATCTTTATGCCGTTGAATGTCTGATTGTCTGTCCGTCTGTTAGCAAAATAATTCAAAAAGTTACGAACCCATCGTTCTGAAATTTTTATTGTATGTTGTTATTCTGACACACTCGAACTGACTCTTTCTTGGTAATGGCCAAGTCCTTGATTCTGGATCAAATGGAAATTTTCAGGAATGATATCTTCCTAAAACCACGGCTAGTAGGAATCATTGTGGGGAAAGCATAGTTACTATGACAACCGATTAGTACAGTTTATCTGCAATAAACCCCATCTGATGGCATTGGTATCTTTAATTCTAAAAGATAAAAGATGAAGCAACAGAACTTCCCGTTTAGGGCTCTCACGATTAATCGATTACGATTATATTTTGGTTGGTAATCGATTACAAATTTTTGCATGGTGAGTTTTTAAAACGATTGCTATTGAAACAGTAATATCATGCCTCAAAAAATTATTAGCAATCGTGGAGACAATAGATTAGATTAAAGGTGTCCTGGATTGCTTGGACCTTTTCTCTTCATCCTATATTTTGCCGTCCTCGTCCATTTTACCGCGGGTTTGGAGACTGAGTCCTTGTTCCTACCTTTCTTGGTTCTTCATTTCCTTCGTTCTGTTGGTATCCATTCCGTTTTGTTCATTTGCCGTCTTGTTTTCTGGCAACATACCCTTGACAGGTCTATTTTAACTTTGATATCTTATTGGCACTATCTAAAACATTTGTTCTGGTTTTGAATGCCGGATAATTCCAATTACATGGTCTGGTGATGGTCGGCATTAATCTTTCTATGCTTATTTGTACTACTTCTGGATAACTTGCTCACAACAGTTAAATCGATTTATGTGTAAATTACACGAAAAGATATCAAGTTGTTAAGCGTCTATAGGGAATGGGTGGCACGGATAGCATTTTGAATTCTATACGAAGAAGTCAGCGTCTGGAATGACGGCATTAAGAAGATTGGATCTTCATGGATCCGGAAACACGATCAAGAAGATGACCGTTTGTAATTATGGTGGCAGTCGTTGAGCAGATGTGGTTACTTGTTGACTGTAGTTAAGTCTCGTCATTTGTAAACCACACAAAAATATTAAGTTGTTGAGGGTCTACAAGGAATGTGTGACACGATGACCACTTTAAACTGGACGCCAACTGGACAATATCTATAAAGACGAAATAAAAAAGATTGGATCCTTCTGAATCTGGAAACACCACCATAGAACATGATCAGCGATGATGAGTGTGGAAATTCCTGGAGCGATATCGTAAGTGGGGATTTAAAACCAAATAGAATCTTCTATTCTAATGATGATAGATAAGATTTTTGTTTGTTCGATTGAGGTTTGACCTGGACCATAGACTTCGTCTTTGGTCCCTCCCATGAATGTTGTTTCTTACTTTGTGTAGATTCTCTTAAGTGTACATTTGCACTTTTATCAATTACTATCTTGGGGATATCTAGATTGTCGTAACAGTGTGATCACTGCTTTGGAATAGAACAATGCAGTTTCTTTTAAACTCAAATAATCATGTATGCTGTTTCAGATTCATTATGCTGTCGGGAAAGCCGCCATTCACTGGTAGCTGCAGCGGAAACTGTGATTGGGAAAAGGGAGGAACATGTAGATCGTGCCTTTCAAGTCTTTGGAATTGTATACAAGATGGTCTATATCGTTTCCCAGAGGAAGATTGGGGGAAAGTATCTGAAAATGCGAAAGATCTGATCAAGCACTTGTTGGTCAAAAATGCCTCAAAGCGTTATACAGCAAGCGAAGTCCTGGAACATCCATGGATAGACAACGTAAGTGATGAGCTTGCTTAAATTAGTGAGGAGTGTCAATGTTTTACTGATGCCACTTGGTAATTGCCAAGGCATGAAACACATAATAAGATGACTGCATTTCCTGTATAGTGTCTAACATAAAGGAGGTGGATTTGAGATCATTTTGCTCAAGGGGGTCAAGAGTCCATGACTTAAGGTTATATAGGACATTTTTGAGGCCCAAAAGACTTCTCGGTTTCAAAGTCAGTGACTTTTTCTCGAAGAATTCTAGAAACAACATACTCTGGATACCCGTTTTCAAGTAGAATAGATTTTATTTTTATTTTCCCTAGTTCTGTTCAAAGTCTAAGTTAAATTCGATTCTGCCATAGGTCAACATTTACTAGAAAATATGGAATGCACCAAAATGTATAAGGACGAGAATTTTCGGGTAATTGGCACAGCTAGATCGTCCTTTCATCTAACTGTATTGGAGTCTGTCTGCATTAAAACAAGAAAACTGGTACTCTGTAGGCAGAAAGAGTTCGTTTTTTCACTTGGACTCTTCCAATAATGTTTTGTTTCTTCGTTTTCTCTTTCTTTGTTTCCTTTCTTGTTTATGATTGGCTAGTTTTGATACATGTTTCGTATAAATAGGTTGCCATATACATATACTTTCCTTTCTGACGCTTCATACTCTGAAGAGTGTCGGACGAAAAAAGCTTGTAAGTATGTTTTTAGTGCAATGTCCCAAATTTTCAAGGCGATGATAAAGAATTATAACATTTATAACATCTGAGAGCCATTTAGCCAGTTCGTAGTGAGCAAAGAGAAATTGGACATAACGATTCAATGAAATAAGGAAGGTTTGGGAGACCATACATGCGAGGGCGCTTAGAGCCAGGTGGACAAACCCCGTCGTAAATGCACGACTAGAATATTTTTTGTTAACGATGTCATTAAGCCATTACTGAAATTTCTGCTCAATTTTTGCCGTATTGTCACAGTTTTCAATTCCTCATAGCTTTGGACCTTATTGTTATACAAATGTTATCCATGTTAAGGACGAAAAAAAATCATCTAACGAGTTGCCATCCTGGATTTTGGCTGGCTTTTCACTTCAGTCCTGATTCGGTGCTTTGACTGTTGCGGGACCTGCTTTGATTCATATGTTGCAAAAACGTGACCAAGCCTTGAAACTGTTTTGTAAAAGTCGTATATATAGGGTAAGCGAGAAGAGATGAGAGCCCATGTTTAACTGGTTCTTCTGTGACAGCTTGTGTATTTCATTAGACACGTACAGCCTAGTGTCACGTGAATTGTACTTTAATAGTTAGGGGCCCGCCTTTAGAAAGAGACAAGTCCAGAAATAACGAAGACTGGCTTGCAGCGGATTATCTTTGATTTCTTGTAATGTGTCTTTCATCTAACATCTTGAGTACTTTAGTGATTTGAGGATCTTAATACAAGCAGGTCACTCTTGTGATATTTTTTGTCATTCAGGCACCGAACACACCACTTCAGACGCCGACAGTATTAAGGCCATCAAATTCAACTGTTACAAGTGATGATACCAAACCTACCAAATGCAAATATCATGCTACAATCTCTGATGCCACT
>JANTCA010068662.1:0-15760 GCA_024741275.1 Chironex yamaguchii
TATATATAAATTACAAGAAATAAACACTTTTTAACGTTTCGAATAATTCTTCTTCAGAAAACTCATATATATATATACTTACATACATTATCTCAACAGACACAAGTGCTTGAATATATTTGTCAAGAGTGGAGCATTATCGCAATAACACAATAGCTGCACCAAGTGGGATCCTACCGGGCTCAAACTGGTAACCCTCAGACCTCCGTGCCATCACTGTGCAAAAGATTTGGCGAAGGACTTCCAAAATCCTTGGTATTACCAGAAGAAACCCAGAGGTGGGTATGGGGAAATTCATTAATTTTTTATGTGTTTCGGCTTATGCCTTCATCAGTGTCAGATATTTGTGGCATGTCATTAGACACAAGTGCTTTGATACATTTGTCAAGAGTGGGACATTACTACAATAGCTGTAATAAATGGGAGCCGACTTGTCTCGAACTGGTAACGTCACACTTTTCCATCTAGTGTATATATACACACTAGATAGAAAAGTAAGTAGTATATGTACTAGATAGAAAGCATATTATTGAGTCCAGGACTTTTCGTTCTTATTTGATGAATAAAACATTTCTCGTACTACCAATTGTGTTAGCTACGTGTGTTTTTCGAGAACTTGAAATATTTGTTGTTTTAAATTGAAATGCTAAAATGAGACGATGAAGTATCATTACTTTTGTGAACTTGATTTTTTGGAAAATGTTTTAATTGTTATAACTGATTTAATGTTTTAAAACTAGGAATGCTATATATAATACATAAGAAATAAATGATAAAAATATAGCGCATTTGTTTAACATTTGAATGAGGACACAAAACTAGGACATGCACCTGGAAGAACATATGAACAATTATCATGCTAGGTTGTCTACTTAGTTTAACATGATTACTGCTGAAGTTTATGGGGCGTGCAATTGCACTGATAAGCTTACACAAGTTGACCAGCCGTTTTGCGACAGACAATTATCAGTAGAAATGAAAACAGAAGGTGGAGAGAATATCTTATCTAGTTGATTATGTCTACAGCAGCAAGCGAAGCAATGCCATCCCATCCAAAATTTGTTTCCTTTATTTTAACATCAAGCTATTTACTTTTATAAAAGCTACAACTTACGGCAAGCCATTCACTGAATTTTTTCACGCGTTGGGAGCAAATTCACTGCCCTGTTGTTTATGTAATGTCTTCTGAAGCACGATACCCAGATGTATTTTTCCACGTTTCCCAAAGGCTTTCATCAACAGAAATATCAGAACAGAGGGGCAAATCAATGGTACCTCTGATAGGCAATAGTCACCTTCGGGCTCATAACCTGTCTTTACGAGTGGATTTTTATCTAATTATGTAACCTATAATCTCAAAACAAATTCTTGAGGGGAATTTTTCATTTTGGGAGAAGCGAAAATGCTCGCATGTTAATTTTTGTAATGCCTCATATCCTAACAAATGCGTGTGATGAGACGAATGACTTCAAATACATCTACACAATAAGACCCTTGTGTTACTTCGAGTACCAAATATCTCTTAACGAAATGTCTTTGTTGCTTTAATTTACCTTCACAAACAATTCACAAAGACAATTTGTATATATTTTTCCTTTTGATGTGTCATAGGACAGCTAGTTCCTACTTAATTAACACGAGCTTTGTAAACAGGTTTACTTTTCCAAGTTCATTCTCCGAAATTTCAACACATCAGCTCTCTTTTAATTAATTCCAATCACGTTTAATAGAAAATGTTTAGAGCCATTATTGAAACGCCGAATTGCAGACGTTTCGTTGTAGACTCCGGACTTTCTATCTTTATGGATAACGCGACGCAGTTCTCATTTGTCAGTCCTGACCATTGTTTTAATAACTTTAACCAGGCCTAGACCACAGTCAGCTTTTTATCGAAACCACAAATCAACGGCACAGTGATATAGCAGCGGGTTTCAGGTCCTATTTTCAAAGTAAAAAGCTTTTCTGAATACCAGTGCAGATATTTAACAGGTTTTCCCATAGCTTGGCAAAGTTTAAGGATACTAATAACTGATTTGGCGTTAACAACATGACAAACGTTCAAAATCAAGCCAACTTACTGATAATCGGATAACTTCTAAACTTTCAGGTACTGTTTACTAATCGTCGTGAGACATTGTTTCAATAGCTTGAGTATTCACTGCTCAACAACCACTGACTTGTTTTGGTAGCTTGATCGTTATTTAAAACCAAATGTTACATTAACACCCAATGGTAAAGAAGCAGACATTGATCGAGGGCGTGGAATGCTTGATAAAAAATGAAGTCTTGGAACACGCTAGACCCCTACCTTGCCAATGATAGAAAGCAAAAATATCAGATTATTTGTTCAAACAGGTCGTCATCATGAATTAAATAGGTAACGACTGGAAGCGAAACTAGTATGGTATGTCCCACAAAAAAACAATGACTCGAGAAAAGTATTCCTGGAAAGGAAATGATATGTCAGTTTTAAATAATTTTTTACAAAGATTTAAAACTCATATAATAAAATTACAAAGGCCATTGACACGATCATCGCTGTTTCAAGGGCTAGAATATAAAGTGTATCAACTGAATTTCTGAATTAAGTAAATAGGAAAATTCTAGTACTTGTTTTGGGTATACATGACAAGTATTCTTTACAAGGCAGTGGATCGTTTTTAAAGGGAAAAGTGATGAAGGTTTTGATCAATAAAACACAAAGTAACAAAAGATGATAAGTAATCACAGAAATAGCTTTCTGCACCCGTATATTTGGATTAAATGTATTATTAACTAGCAATACATAAAGAAATACTTACTTACTTATCCTCTTCGAGCCAAGGGCGGCTCATAAACTCACATAAAGAAATAAGAAGACGCTTTAAGGGAACAAAACAATTGTATTGAAAAGCTGCAAAACAGAAGGAGGAATGGAAAATTAAGACCACAATAACACTTCATCAGCTGAGTTGTGGAGGAAGCTACCAACAAAATGGAAAGATGGCAACATCTTGTGTCCACAAAATAGAGTGCTCGTAATCTGCAATGTTTTCAAACTTGAAAGATGCCATTCCATTCTACGTACATAACAGCAGTTCTTATCATTTATAAAATAGTAAAAATTATACACTTTAGACAATACATAAATAGAACAATTATCTTAACTACAAAGTGTGTAAAAAGCAAGTTTGCGATATGAATCTACGGGGTGAGTAAGACAAGATAAACGATACTGCTCTAAAAAATTGAAAACGATGCAAGAAGAGAGTGGGTTACGTGGTCACCTTACAACTTGGATTTGAGAATAATACCTTGATTTCGGATTTACTTTCGTCAAAGTGTCTTTCTACGGCAATGCAATGAGTGGGAATGTAAAAGTATGTGTTGACGTGAAACAAGAAAATGTCAACGTTTCTTTTAGTATCTACAGATGGGATTCTTCAAAAAGGGAGGATAAATTTTAGGAATTTACGAACACAAGCAGGTGTGGCGCCATATAATATGCCATATTTTAATGTATCGATATTATCGTTCTCAATAAATAGGTTTCGTCATAGTTTGCACAAACATAATAAAATGCTAAGGAACAGAACTCTTAATGTTTGTCTAACTTACTGATGATCAATTTTCATTCGTTTACAATTTTTATGCATCTATATTCGTATTGTAAAATTTAATTTTACACACTTCCTGCTATTTGCCGAGTGCTTTTAAATGAACCAGTTTGTTGCTTTTTTGAATGTCTAAAATTGATTTATAGAGCGAAATAACCAAAGTTTTGAAATGAAAAGAATTATCCATTTAAAATCTTTTGACCTACAAGCAAGCCCTAGAACATACGTACACATTTCCCGTAGCACATTAGGAATAGTATTTTGTGACTTAAGATCTTTAGAATGACATTTGACCCATTACTTGATCCCTTATCGATTTTTTCTTAGCCTTAATGATCTCTTATTTACATTTGTAACCACCATGATTTAGTAAAAATAGCCCATTGAACAGCAGAATCGTGTTTTAACAGGTTGATTCTAGATTTAGGATACTTTCCATCGACATTAAGAGATTATAGTTCTTGATAACTGTTTGAACCTACAATATCATACAGGCACACCTATCTTTATACGAGACACTGGAAAATGACAAGGAAAACACAACGCTTCCCTTTGAATATCGTTAAATAACTGTTTACGTTGCTGAAACGAGTTAAGAAATTGCTTGCACTTACAGAAGAAAATGTAGTAATTACTCTATTCAAATGTTTCATTTTTGCCTTTCGACTTCAAAAACCATACAATTCAATGCAACAACATTTCAAAAGGACATAGATAAGTTGACTAGAGATTCTCAGCCACTTTGCGAGTAGTAAACGATACACCTGGTTGGCATGTGTCCCTTACGGATATTAAACACTGTTGTTGTTTTTTCATTTTCCAACTACGAAATAAGTAAGACAAGCACTAAAGAAGAAATATGTAGGATTAAATAGTGCATGATAGATTGTCGGACACTGATGGTTAAGTTCCAACTTAAGGCCCTATTTGAAATTTGCATGCGAACGTTCGCATTGCAATTTCGACCCGTTTGCTATGCTTAAGTTTGTGCGAACAAAGGTCCCGGATGAGGCAGTGACCAATCAGAAACCCAGCAACTCCTAACGGGGAGAGGAAGAGAGATTAACCTTCATCGAATCGAATTCACTATCACGCCATAAAAGATAAATATATGTCATTAGCTAGTAGGACAATGGGAATCTGTACGAAAAAGTTTCGAGCGTGTTTTTCACTTCGCATGTATTCACTTTTGCATCGATGCGACTTGTAACCAAAAGAACCTCTTTTTAGCATTAAATGATTAGCACTTAAATTGAATAGCTTGAGAGTTGGGTTTTATACTCGCCCCAACAAGAAAAAAAGACGACCATGGTAAGTCTAGCAAAGAGGTACAGCTGGAAGGCTAATCACCTGACGATCGGACCGAGGTGTTTTGATTACAAAACATGAATGCTGACGAAGGAAATGAGCAATTCGTAATTTTTGACCTTTAAGTTCTTCGCCACGTAATCTTCTGACTTCAGACAGATTTACTTTTTCGTTTAACTGTCCAGCCACCATTTGTATTTATTTATTTGATTTCTGCTAAAACATTCTTGAACACAATCTCCAGAAGGATAGCAACAATTAGCCCTCAAGAAATATAAGCATTCACAAAGCCATAAATAATTGCGTTAGATAACGTGGTGCATTTCTCTGTGATATTGAATAAATGTTTGAAATATTGCAGACTGAAATTGCAATACTTGTTAGGGACGCAAAAAACTTCACCAAACAGTTTGCATACGAAATGAATCTTCCATTTGTTTCCCTCGGAGTTGCAGACAAGTATACTGACTGAAAGATGGGAAGACTGTGACGTCCTAGAAGGTGAGGGGGAACTTCCATGACTGAGGAGAATGGTTCCCCCTGATGTCAGGTTAAACTAAATTTTTACTGCTAAACCAATGATAATGTGGATACCATTGGGAACCACTCCCTCCCTTTGGAACTATTTGCTGAAATCGACGCTCCCTTATGAGAGATCAACCACTTGTATAAAAGCACAAAACCTGGATTTTGGTCTAAATTCGGAAATAAATTAAAAACAAACTGGTCTTTCCGTAACCATCAAGACCATATAAAATTAAACAATCAAAAGCATCATCGGATACTACAAATACTGTCTTGAATATAACAAAGTTTATCAAAAGGTGACAAATTTAAGCGGCTGGTGAGGCACAGGTAGTGCTTGAAATGACCAAGACCGCGGCTTTTTATGGAAAAAATCTTCCTTGGAAATAGTTTATCGTAGTTTGCAAATAACAGGAAAACAAAACTATTTAGAGCAATTTTATTTAACAAGGTAAAATTACTTTGGTTTGCAAGACTTTTAAGTGCTGAAACTTATTTCAGCACTTAACGTGCGCGCGGAACGTGGGTGTTAAAAAGAAGACTGTATGTAACTCTATTTTCTGAAGCGAATATTTGCGATTGTCTCTCCTGGATATCATCCCTATCTATGTGTTCTATGTAAGGGGTATTCTATAGTTAAACAAACGGAAGATTTTCATGCACAAGTCTCTTTTGCATCTAAATATTTGATAACATGGAACACAGAATGAGTACCTCTCCCTAATGAAGAACCGGCAGCATTGATTTAATATGAACAATTTTAGAAGAATATAAACAAAAATCTTTGCCAAAAGTCAAGGAAAAAGCTAAAGAGAAAGTGAAAATTAGAGGCATATTTGAAAAAGACTTATTTCTTAACTTTTTTATTCTGATTCTTTTGTCAATCACTCTAGAAATTCTCAGTGTTACAAGGCTGTTATTTTGTTAGTAATTAATTCATACTATACACGTAACAAAGAATCCTGTAAAATTAAGCCACTTAATGTGTAAACTTATTCTGTTTTCCCTTTCAGATTACCTTCGAACTATTGTAGTCTGCATAGAACGAAGAAGACTTTAAACGTGAAGAATCAAACTTCCCCTTTAGAGAGTTATTCTGTAAACGGGGCATGCTCCCAAATTGACACAAAAGTCATTATTAAACTTCTAATCTCAAAATTCTGGAATCACTGTCGGAATCTTTTGCAGCGCCCTCCGTCTCCATCATTCCGTCACCACACTATAGAGTCTACTCTTGTGGGCCCCCTGCAATAGACGTCCGTTCTTGATTGATATGTCATTGACAAATGATAGATTAGGTTTCAACTGTCTTTTCAGCCTTTTTAGCGCCCCCACAAAGTATTTCAAAATCAACATGTAGTTTTGGCGCCCCTTAAAAATTTTTCTGGGGGCCACGTACCTCCCGGCCCCCCAACCAGCACATCACTGTGGGAAGCTAATGAATCCTTATATACATGTCACTCACTAATTTGTTTGCTAATTTGATACGTGCAGAGAAGGTAATGAAGTGTACGAAAACTTGAAAGTCTGTGCTAGTTCAAAATAAATAAGCTGGTGAATTAATTTTAGAATAGTATGATTTAACGTACACGAATGAATGTTGGCAAATTATAATGTCCGTTTTGATTTGTTCTGGTTTACGCTTTAGCCTTTTAACTTAATATGAGTAACTGTCCGCATATGTATCATTCCTATGCAATTTTCACGAGTAAATAATGTAAGTAAGCGACCATAGATGGTCAACACAAGAATGTAAGAATGTACGCCCGCCGTCCTAAGTCTCCAACGACATATTTTATACGCAAAGGACGAGGCAAACCTCCCATACTTTCCTTTCTATAAGATCTGAAACGTAGATACTAAAAATGCTTTTATTCATTCGAAAAATTGCTAGTATCATAGAAACTGTGTATGGGTCAACAGAACCGTGGCTTGAACATTATCGGGGGGAGGAAGTTAACGTTATCTTTGATGAGCAGTCATGCCCTACAGAGAAATTGTGAGCATAGTACTTCGCTTGACAAAAATTGCTGCACAGGGCTTCAAATGAAGTAAAAGTTCTCATGAATACAATGATTAAATGTGTCACTTAAAGCATTTACACATGTTTTTATAGCAAAATTATAGATGATGGGACACAGACTGATGTCACTCACAGCATAAACTGTACTTGCTTTGATGAGGACTAACGTGCAACGAGATAAAATTTTACAAAAATAAATTTTGAATTCCGAACATAAAAGGAACCAAACAATGACATATATTTCTCTGTAATTTACAAGCTTTGTTACTTTCTAAAAATAATACCTCTTTTCTTAAAATGGCTAGTGTCCCAGCTATGTTTTGCCGGCAGACAGAAGCTTTGAGTGTCTCATGACTGAGGTGTATAGATTGAAAATTAGCCAATAAATCGTTTTCTTCTTCCAAATGGCAGTAAAGTTCCACATATTTTTTATATCATATTTTGCAGTCTTGTTTCAAATATTGATCATCGTTTATATGAGCCTAGATAATATTCACATTGAGAGATCCCAATCCACTTCTAATTTTTGATTGATTTTATCTATCAGACATTGTAGACTGACAGCAATCAATTTGCAAGACTATCTGAATGAACGATCTAGTCTCAACTGTAAGTCTTTATATTTAGCGTCTGTAAAACTAGTGAGGTCAGAAAGTAAGAAGGGTGAAAATTCCGTTTCCTACAAAAATGAACGATCAGCTGGTCATAAATGCTTATTGAATAATAGTGTGTCGCCAACTTATTTATAGTGTATCGTTTTCAACTTAAATTCTAAACTTTACTAACAAATTAAATCGGATTGCATGTGTCATCAAAACAATGTTTATCAATTTTACAGTATGTTTCAAATATTATAAGGAAGGAAAAGATAGATTCACTTTGAAAGCATAAGGTCAAATAACACTCATTAACGACTATTGACATAGCAATGTACACCATAACCAGTCAGTTGGTTGCTTCACGCTACAAAAATAAAAATCCTCTCTGCATTTGGTTAGAATTAATTATAGTGAGCCCACATGATTCCCTCTATTACTAATACAAATGTCATCAGAGTGCTGGACAAGTTTCTGCCTTGCTGGACGTAGTCATAACTAATGACAGAATTTGGTAACTGGTTTACTCGTTATAAATAACCAAAAGTACACTACCAAAACGTAACGTACATTTATCTGGTTACAGGACATCCAGTATAAAACGCTTAAGCGTGGGCAATCGACAACATGTAAGCACGTCTGTAAACACTATTCAAGACTACCACTCAGATGAGATGTGTGTATGCAGGTTACACTAGAAGATGTTAAGAATATCAGCAGATGACCTGTGCTTAATTAGAACATGGCGTTGAACGTATGGAGTCAAAGCAGAAATGGTGGACCAAAAAGGAGAAATACTCAATACACATGGAAAACAAGGACATACTATTTAAAAAACTTTTCGGAAAATTGTACAATGATTATTATTTGAAATTTACACACATACACACACATAAATATACATATATATATATATACATATATAGATATCTATATATACATATATATACATATATATACATACATACATATATATACATATATAGAACAAACTACACAATCTCCTGTCTTTATTAAAAATTATATAGATTCTTCAAAAATTAAACATCTCATATAACGTTTCAAATAATTCTTTTTCAGATTCTTATTTATATATAGATAATACCAAGAACTTTGAAAGTCCTTCACCGTGGAGCCTTGAGTGTTGGCTTTGGAATCTGAGGGTTACCAGTCCGAGCCCAGTCGGCTCCCACTTAATGTAGCTATTGTGGCGAAAGACGACGAATCATTGAACGAAAAACGCTGGGAGACACCCTTATATAAAAGTCGTGCTGGTATAAAAGACCAGTTTTAAGCCCATGAGTGTCTGTTCTTGGAACTATCTGTTTTAGTTGTTTTTCTTTGTCAACTTTACATTTCGTTGTACTGGCTACGATTGTTTGATATAGTCACCCTAAGGCCATCACACGCAACAAAAACCATTCAGATATTGGCTTTCATGCTGGCGGTGTTGGTAAAATGCTGTGTGGTTCGTTCAAAGAAAACTTTTGACTGATTTCAAAATATGAAAAGCATTTTCCTCGATAGAGGTACTTATTTCAAACTTTTGTCCTAAGTTAAGGCCCTTTATGGAGGAGAGCGCTTATTCGTAAAAGCACTCTTATTCAAGGAAATACCGTGTTATGAAAATCTCATTGTCATATATATCTATGATATATTTAATGTATGTACATGTAGGATTGAAAAAAGTCCATTATTACTTCACATAGATGAATATTCTATAAAACGAGCAACCGGGAATAAAATTTAGGTCCTAGACTCAAAAGCCAAAATTCAAACCAATATGTTCTCACAGTACACAATTTTGTCGGAGCAAATTTAAAGTCAACATTATTATCATCCCAAACTGGATGATGAGTAAAGAAAAAACCTATGATTTTTTTTGTTTGTTTTTTCCTCCGGCTTTGTCAATGTCAGATAGAGATATGATATCAATACTCACTTTAACGCTTTGATTTATATAGTTGCCTTAGCAAATGCGTTTGAAATCAAGTCGTAAGGAACTGCACTCGGCACTATCACAAGCTGCAACACAAAAAACAATCAGTGAGCATTGATTCTCAACCTGTCTCTTGTGCTACACAAATACGTCAAGGAGATATCGAGATGTACAGATTATTTATAACCTGTAATATTTCAAAACAATGCAGTATCTGAGGATCTACTACACGATATACAAATTTGAGCCTTTACCGCCATTTGAGGAAGGATTTTGACCCAACAGGAAACCTTTGATCTACCAGATCTTGGTCACGCATTGGAATAAAAGGACGAGAGTGCACTAAAACTGTTTATGGAAAGAGAACTGGGACAAAAGGAGTAAGGGGAGCCAATCAGAATGTCTACAAAAGACAATAGCAAAGATAGAACCATCAGTACCAGAAATATTACAATATAGAAAGTGTATTATAAGAAATGGCAAGGGAAAGCCAAACAACAGAGAAAAACAGGGGAAGAAAACGGGGAATCAAAACATATGAATGTGCTTATTAGTTGAAGTCAAAGTCTCTTTTCCTAATGTGAATATGAATCGTTCCTTGTTGGTCAGTCTTAAGTAGTGATCTCAGGTATTTTCTTCAGACGTCAGTGTATCTGAAAGGATTGGTGATAACGTATGGTATTACTTACTCGTGGTTTTAGGGTTCAGTAGATTTGTTTAGCGCAAAAATTTTTTAGTTGTGTTATCGTGTTAGATTTTCCCACATAGTTGATAACCTTATGTGTTGCTTAGATTTTGTGTGCTTCAGGAAAAATGGACACTAACTAGGAAAATAAAGGACTGTGCAACCTCTATCCGTGCTAAGAGCAAAAACCAATTTTTCATGCCTGCACTATTGTTACAGATGGACAGAAAGGAATAAAGAAGACGAACAGATAAATAGAAAGGTAGACAGACAGTAAGAAAAACAGGCTAAAACAAAGAAACTGAATTTCGTACTAATATTCGCGAAACTGGATACCGTAAATTGTTTACAACTCAGAATGGCAATAGTGAGCAACATAAGTATATTTTAAGCAAAAACTCAAATCTTTCCTCTTGTGCGCTTTATGTTAATTACGTTATTAGCCCTGTATGCCCAAATGTCATTTGCTCTCTCTCGTGTTCTCTGGCCACATTGTGATCTTTCTCTCTTTATTTACCCATACAGAAGAACAAAACTACCAATTCCTGTCCAGAGGAGTTTCTAAGCGTTAAAACAGCTTTTAAAAATTATGTCATGTCTGAAACATTTCCTATCACGTTGATCACGAATCTTATTCAAAATGAAGATATCGTTCATTTATATTCAGTCTTCTCTATTTTCTCCCATTTTGATGAATCTACATGATTAATATTTGACGACAAATCAACCAGACTTCTTTATTCTGTTCAACTCTGTTCTATTTTAAGATTTGTACTTCTCGTCAACTATTTCATTACCCAGTCTGTTTCAGCATCTCTCCGCATTCTAAAATGAGTATACGGAATTTCTCGAGACTTCATTAGCTTAGAGGTGTCATGTTATTCAAATTACAACGTCAATGGAACACTTATCTTGGACAACGTGCTTTTGGTGTGGTACGCATGTGTTTTTAGACTTCTTGAATCAGAGCAAACGGATGTTTCCAAGTTTTCAGTACCACTGAGGACGCTTTATAAACGCTACTTCGACGTGGTTGCAGGGAAACATTGTAAATATATGTTGTTTATTATAAGGAGTAGCGAGTTCCCTTGAATTAAAAGCAAAGTTGTTTGTGTACCTAACGTAGTAAATCAGCCACAATTTGCCAGGTCTGAAATAAACATATTAATGCCTGCATTCTCGCGTGCCGCTTCAACAATGTTTATTCTCAACACAGAACATCCAATAGATCCTGAGAATGTCAGGCTTCGTTTTGTGCATAATCAAGGTTGAAAAATATAAGGGCATTTTCACACTTAACTGAAACTGCACATCAATCGTGCCTTTGTAGCTCTTACTAAAGAATTTGCGATAGGCTCCAAATTTATAATTCCATAAACAGATGTCGATAGGGATTATCAATTATTTATCAAGCTTTTATTTCATTCTCAAATTTTGACCGAACTCTATAAGAACCGGCGTTGTGGAAAACCCTGAATTCGCAAGTTACAATCTATTTACGAGCTTTTACACAGTTAGCATAAACATAAGAGATCAAAATGGTATTTCAATGTTTCACGAGTGGCTGCTAGTGGTCCACGAACTACTGCAATTAACAATCACTGCGACTTGTTTAAGAAATAGGGATTGACTTACTCCCATTTTGGCCTAGTCAGTCACTTCAAGCTTTTGTATGTTTTGCCACATACCCGCTATTAAACGGGAACGCGACGTAAGTCTATTTCGCTCGTGGTTTCTTTTTACGCTATTGAATGTCATTTCACTCTCATGAAAAGAGTTCAACCATTCTGTTCAACTAGAAAGCTGTATTTTATTACTTTAAGTAGAGTTTTAACACGGACAAGTCTGGAGTTATCTTTCTTTGATCCTTTCGATTGTCGACGATGGTAACAAGCTGAATCAGCGACGACGTTATGATATAATATTTTGATTATTTTTCCACTAAACGTGGTCTTACGTCGAAGGACCAAGAACGGGAGTGGTCACTTTTATTGATGTTGTGCTCCATCTGCAGCTGTACATAAACAGGTCATGGAGTCACGAGTGGCAGAAAAAGTCAACGAAAGCTAGCCATGGTCATGACAAATTGATATGCAAAGAGTTTTTCATCGGCTTGTACACGAAAAAGTAGTGTCAATCAAAGCCAGAGCGGGAGTTGTAGTAAAAAGCAAAAATCATCTCTTTTGCCCTTCCTTGTGGACTGAGCAAAATTTGATGGGATCTATCCTCTCCTTGGTGATGGCATGCGTCTGCTGACAATCACGCGAAAAGGGGTGCCGTAATTATTACCTTGATCAAAGTAACGGACACTTCCGGTTCAATTTGAAACAATTGACCTGGACAATTGGTTAAATTAGTGGTGTGAAATCGATGTGGAAAAACCAGGGCAATGGCAGCCTAAGCGTAGAAGGTGATGGCGACTTGCAAGTGTTTAATCGACTGGAACTTGTAAAAAGTGAGTCAGTATCAGACATCTATCTAACCATAACAGCGTTAGCTTATACACGTACACGATGAGGAACAGTTCTAGAAACAGTAGTAATTCGGATCAACCGGGCAGCTCAGGTGAGGTGAAATTCAAAGCAATTATGAAAATCACGAGAAAAGATGATGGTGCTCCTGTTTGTTTTAAGCTGGATGGTGAGCGATTTCGATCATTTGAGACAATCAAACTGCAGTCAGGAGTTCAATATAGGGTAGCATTAGAATTTAAGCCAAATATGGATCTAAGGTGAGGTGATAAATATTTAAAAGTCATGTTATGTTAACTTTGTCGTTTCTCTTGTCATTTCTCAGACTTAAGCGAGTAGCAAGTAATTTCGAAATTTGAAAATATTTGTAGGGCTGTCTCGTTGCCTATGTATACGGTACATGAAATAAATATGTTGATGAAAAACCATCAGGTTAGCTCATGTGATAACACCAGTATGTTGGAGAGTGTAGTCGAGGTGGACCGTGACATCGGCGAGACAAAATGTCAGTATTGTATGTTATGTGAAGGGGGCAGAGATGTTGGACATCTTGTACATTGTGTGAATGTGGAGTCGGTTCGTGACAACTGAGTCATCGATTTGATACGGTATGATGGGTGTGCTCCCGTTCTTAACGTATGCAACTTGCTTAGAATTGCGTTGGGTGTTCAGGGTTAGGGGTCATCATGCGTTAGAACTGGAGTGCGTGAAGTGGTCCTTTGTTTTTACTTTATTTAATGGTATTTTAAAGGTACTTTCCATGATAAATGCATTTTATTATAACTATTGTTAAGTTTGTGCACTAATGGTCGAAATAAGCGGCCAGAGAGATGATTTTATATGCAAAGGAGTCTTCTTTAAAGTGAAAAATGGAAATGGGTGAAATCAAAATCAGGGCTCGGGATTTGAAGCCGTTATTTAAATGCCGGTTTCGAGTTGAAAATTTCAATTGCGCATTAGAGCATTTGAAATGATTTGCAGGTATCATATTTGTGAAGTGAATTCTGCAATAAAAGCTTTAAATGCTATTCATTGTTTTGTCTCATATTTCACTCATAGTTTAATCCGGACATAGTTGTCAACCAAGGGTAGTCTGTTTATTTTACTGAACTGGTTTCACTGCTGGACATTGAAATACTACATAGCAATGTTAGGTCGGTACAGTTATGTTTTATTCTCGTGGCATCATATGTATTTGGTATGAAATGTATAAAGTTTATTTTGGAGGAGGCTTTCAAATCCTTTGCTTTCAGTATTTGCATTGGCGGGTTTAAAGTCAAGTCAGACACCTCAAGATGACATAGATTTGACCAGTTTCATAAACAATTAGTAAGCCGATTGTAACAGTGCGTATTTTGAAAGTTTAAAGAAAGTTGCACAGCGTGTAGTGGTACATTTTACCTTGGTGAAAAGTTCTTTGAGACTGCACGCGCTCATTAGGTATATGTTCTGTAACCCGACATTTCGATTGAGGTCTATGCAAGGCCATTGGAATGGGTATTGACATGTGAAATAACTCATTTTCAAACTGAAGCAATCCACTGCCGATCTGTTACCCAGTCAGGTGTCCGGAGGTCTCATTGTGTGTAACAACACTATTTAAGAATTTTGACAATTCACTTAAATTTTGTTCATGTAATTGTGTCTGCCTCCGAACAAGACAAGTCACGAGGTACCTGTAGGGTGCCGTGATGAGCTCATTATGCAGGTAACAAACACAAGATATTGAATAAAAGTTGACATGGGCTGAATAGCAATCACTTGATATTGATTAATTTACAATGATTTAGAGTTAAATTAAGTTTTCTTTTAGTACCAATCAATTTGCTCTTTGTCAATGGCAGACATAAAATATTAGGTTAGCAATTAACACCAGTTTTCCCAATTTCACTAGCATTCTCGTAAACCAGGTTAAGAGCCATTTTTAAAATCATGCAGACTTGTAGTTGGGTTTTGAAACTGTATGACCATGTATCGTTGTATGCAGAGATATGCCACTGATATAAGGAACTGTTCCTATTACTAAGAAAGATCCATGCAATGTTACATACATATGTACTTAAAATTGTTCTTGAGGCAGGTCTTGTTTGGGCCAACCCCTGTCTTCCAGTACTTGGGAAATTTTGCTCATTTTCTTAGTGTTCTTGATATCTTTAACATCAGTCTGAATGGTTAATTGTTAACATTCTTTTAAGAAACAGTGTCAGGGCAAGAGTTTGAAGTGGACTCTTGATACATTATTTATATTTAACATTTAAAATGATAATTTGAAGCTTTAAGTGTTCTAAATAACACACACACACACATATATATATATATAATATGTGTCTGTTGAGGTATTACATATATCTGGCACTGATTGTGGTAATGCCCACTCTTGACAAATATATAAAAAGCACTGTCTGTTGAGGTATTACATATATCTGGCACTGATGAAGGCTTTAGCCGAAACACAAAAAAATTAATGAATTTCGCCTAACCCACTGCTGGGTTTCGTCTCGTAATACCAAGGACTTTGAATGTCCTTCACCAAACCTTTTTGCCATGATGGCACGGAGGTTTGAGTGTTGGCTTTTGAGTCTGAGGGTTGCAAGTTCGAACCCGGTCGGCTCCCACT
>JANTCA010068673.1:0-15759 GCA_024741275.1 Chironex yamaguchii
TACTCTGAGGAGTGTCAGACGAAAAAAGCTTTTAAGTATGATTTTAGCGCAATGTCGCAAATTTTCAAGGCGATACTATCCGTCTCTGTGGACCATGTGTTGTAACTTCCTATCACAAGCGTATTGGTTCAGGATAGTGAGAATACTTTAGAAGAAAAGACTTCAAGTCAAAACCAGACTATATCTTCTTCTGCTATCCTCCATACATACACCATCCATATGTAAGGTTACAACAACTAAATAGTTCTTAATTACAAGATACATTTATTGAAACTACCTAAACATTTACTCGAAATATCGACCAATAGGTCAATGCGTGGGTCAGATAAAATTCACCCTTTTTAAATACGTCAACTCTCATTTTCATTACAAGGCTACAAAGACCGCACTTCATGCATCATATGTATGTATTAATACCTATACAAATGGACAACTTTATAAACACTAAGTATTATCACTTAACGACCGTTACGTTCAACTACTTAGCAATAAAGTAGAAAGGGATAAAACAAGGCATCCGCAGGTAAGTACTCACAACCATCCCTCCGGTATCAGAATCGTGCGAGAAAACACTGAGCACAATATTGAGATTGAAAAGTTGGCTAAGGGCAAGAAATGGTTTAAATCACGCAATGAAGTCATATTTACCAACATACAAAAAGCGCACATAAAAAATATGTGCATAGAGGCAGTAGCCAAAGAATTCTTTCTGAAAGAGTTAAAGGAATGTCTTCAGATTGATTGCAGTAAACCTCCCAGATGCTTAGCTCGGTTTCAACATATCTTGCATCATCGTGATATCCTCTTAGTGCTCTATTATGACTTGCACAATAGGATTAAGCTTTTCCCATATTTTTCTGATTTGCTCACTTGCGACAGCATTAAGCTGAAGATGAATCGATTGTGCTTTATTTTCGAGACTTAAAAGAAAGTGTGTTGCAATGAGGGAGACAGAATGATGCAAATGAGAAGACTTTGCATGATTTCGTAATTTCTGGAGAGCCTTTGCCCAAGTTGATAATGGTAATTTGAAAAGAAGGTTGAGAAGTTGAAGCCCATGCCTGCTCTTAGAAGCATTTCCAAATAAAACACAGTTAATGCAGAACGCATCATCCTTGATCTTTGAATAGACAAGCCATGGAAATTCTGTGAGCCATTTATACTGAAATTTCCTTTTAGATGCATTAGGAGGCAATGAAAAACTTGGTTCTGGTTTCCAAACATTTATAAGCAAATCATACTTCTCCTCGTCACTTGAGTTTGATGAGTATTGTTGTATCTTGGATGATGGCATGGAAACAAACCTTCTTGGCACCACCAGCATCTTGTCAGACAAACTTTTCCCTTTGAATTCGCGTTAAGGACGTCGAGTGACCTTTTAGATGGGTTTTGGCTTTAAATCCCGAACTGTTACTTTGGCAACCTTGGGTGCGTCCCGTGTTTCAATGGCAATTTGGACTGCTTGGGTAAAGTCCAGCTCGTCGTCTTTGACCTTGAATAGGGCTTTCAGGACGGCTTCGTTGCTAACTGAACAGATGAAGCGAGAGCGGAGTGCTTTGTCCTGGGCATCCTTGATCGAGGCAAAGTCACACGTTGTGGCATCTTGATGGAAACACGCTGCAAGTTCTTGAAGTGTTTCACTAGGTTTCTACGGCATGTCGCTCCAGAATTTGAATCGTTCGTGGACGACGAATTACTTGGGGTCGTATTGGTTGTTCATAAAATTGGTTATTACACCCATTGTCGGATCGTTGATGCTTTTAGGTGGGGTCTGTTGAGCCAGAAAATGCAGAAGTTACACCTTAATGATGTGAAAGTTCCCAACCATGCATTTAATAATACTATGTCAAGAAGACCTTAATGATTATGACCATGCATTACAACATTATATCTCTACATCCTTAAGACAATACTGCAATGGTTACGAACATGCATTACAGCAATGTGACGTCATAAAGTCACTTTCTATCTTCCATTACGCTATGGTCATATTTCTTGATTTTACTTAACTTAATTCTCGTCTTCTAATTCTAAACAAATGTCCAAATATATCATAGGTCCCAACAAAAACTTGAGGTTGATTTCACTACATTGCAATGTATTGAATTTAGCTCCCATAAACAGAGTGAGCCAATCAAATGCTCTTATTTGCCAATGGTGAGAACTAGTGGGAGCACCCATAAAACGCAAATTTTAGCATCGAACCAATCATGTTGGCCATTTATAGGAGCTTAGATTTGGGGGGATCATCCATAGAAATTGAAATTTCATACCAAACCAATCATGTTGGTTGTTTATGGGTGCTGAGAATGGGCGAGAGTAGTAAACCAATCACATTAGCCTGATAACGAGAAACAATTTAGTTCAAGAATAATTTCCTAATCCATCCGTAAACGAAGACCATTGGCCTAAATGAGGTAGGTCATCGTGTGTATAACACGGGTATAACAATTGAATCATACGCAATGACCACAGAGAAGCTAGGGCAAGAGTGCTCAGTGGGATGAAAAGTTTGTCATCTTCTTACTTTCCATAATGGCGGCACTCGTTTGGCAGAAAATCGCGGGAAATGCGAGAATTTGAAAACATAGATTCCCGATACAGTCACGATGTCCATTCTGTAATCGCAAATCGATTTGACAGATAAAATAGCTAAATTTATTATAAAATTATGGCAGTTTCTTGTTCAGCAAATAATTGCACCAATAGGTGGACTAAACATGGACAAAACGTCTTTCCATCTTTAGGTAAACATTTGGCGAACCTAGACTTTAAGGGTTTTTTTGTTTGAAAATTTATGGGGACATATTATATATTCAAGTGAGACAACGCAGAAAAAGAACCATACCTGACACTCCTCTTTGTCTTGCAATGGCGGCACCTCCAGACAGACGCGTCGCTTTTATTGATATCTACTTGCCAAACCATGTCCCTCCAACAGCGTAGTCATCGCCTAATCTATGAGTCCTTTCCTTGCAATACCAGCTCTAACTAGTCAGGGAGGCCCCCTGGACAGCGACCCATCCCTAGGGGGACTCGTTAATGAATGGGGAGTCGAATGATATATAATATACCTCCATACACCTTTAAACAAAAAACCCCTAAAGTCCAGGTTCACTCCTTGTCTAAACAAATGTCCATAGAATACTAAAAATCTCTAACGCAATTGTACTAAAATACAACTACTCATAATGAAAAAGAAGTAAGTTAAAACACCCACAAAAAGCCATGTACTAATAAAGTTTTCTTCCAGTGAATGCAGAAAGGTATTGTGATGTCTTGAAATTTGACTGTCACAAAAAATCCTGGTTTTAGATCTTCTATTAAGAAGCCGGAACTGCTCCAGGAATGGGTTAGAGCTGTAAGGAGGGAAAATTGGACACCAACCAATAGTTCAATGATCTATGGGGCATTTCAGTGATGATTCCTTTATCTATTCACAACATGGTCCCTAGTCTTACAAGGCGATGCAGTTCCAACAGTGACTGATTAGCCCTTCCTCTTACATATTGTGAACAAAAAACGAATATCACCTTTGAAAATTGCTCCCTCCCCAAACGCATACGTTCGTGCTCAAGGTTGCTACGGATACCACGGGTAACCCAACCAAACCTGGTACGTTGGCAAGTCTGTTTTGCTGTCTCTACATAGTAATGTCGAATTTGTAGGCAGTAATGTTTATACAGTATTCTGGTCTACTGGCAATTTTTAAATTTCCGCTGTAATTTTTGACTTCCGCGTTCATACACAATTGTCTAATTTCTCAGTAATTTCCTATTTCCATAGTAATTGTTAATTTCCTCCTTAATCTTCCAATTCCGTGGTTATTACTTATTTCCATCTCAAGCACTGTCGGGTGCTTAATACATCGGCGGAGTTAATAGATTTTTTAATTCTTTCTCCCACACTGAATTTATTAAGACCCTATTAATCAAAGTGTTAAATCCCTTATGTCACTTATATGGCAATTTTTGTGTTTTGTTGTTTCTGAAAGATATCATGACATTGCATTCATACTTTTAAATGTTCTCATTTATTTGTAAATAACAACATATGAAAGGTTTTCATTGTAAATGTATTTAAGTGGGCGTATTCATATATGTTTCATGGGATTTATCGTTGATCTATTGTGGAAGTATTTAGGTGGGCGTTGTTTTATATATTTGTTTGAATTTATTGTTTATCTATTGAGGAAGAATTTAGGTGGGTGTTGTTTTATGTTTCTTTGGATTTATTGCACGTGTTTTTGATAGTCTACTGGGCATACAGCAGGAATTGACCAATCGTATCATTTTCTAGCACTTTCCAGTCTTCTTATTGGTTGTTGCATTTCTTCCGCGTAGTTTTTCAATTTTTTTCTGTAATTGATTTGTGTTGCAAAAGTATAAATTGTTGGTGTAAAATGAAAAAGTTTTAAGAGATCGTTGTGAAGTTCGAAGTGAAAATTTACTGTGTTAGGCAATCCTGCATCTCTCTCTATGTTAAAAGGATTTCATCTTTTAATATAGATGGACAACGTAATGGCCAGTTTATTAGTACATGAAAACACATTAAAGATAAAGGAGTAAAGAAGGACCGTTAATTAGGTAGTTTTTCATTACATGTTCAAAGACACGTTTCTTTTTGAGTGTAGCAAGTTATGGGCCCAGTCTATTCTTTAGTGACTGATGTTTGATTAATCATTGGATTTGATTAACAATAATGACTCAACCACTACCACAACAGCCTGATGTCTTTCAGAGAATCATTTATACGCACATTTTAAAATCACTTTCAAAAAAGCTGAAGGATAAGGACGGTTGGGAGGATTGGCGAAGTGCAGAACAAGTCCAATTATGTATTGCTAATCTTCGCCAATATATTGATCAAGATGTTCCTCATCCTGGAGCTGATGCTGCTGCTCGAAAGCGGTGGACAGAGGAGAGACAAGTTGTCTCTAATTTTCTCTCTAGTTCGATTGACCAGTCACTTTATAGGAGTGTGCCCCATCTAAATGATAATGTTAGCAACCCATTCAACATGTGGATTACTTTAACAAACTATTTTGCCCCAAGTACACAACTCAGGTGTATGGATCTTGAGAAAATGATGCTGCGTTTGAAACTTTCTGACTGTTTAGATGCCTCAGATTTTGTTCGCTAGCGCAGATGAGGCTATGGCTCGTGCTGGTGATAATGTTAACAATGATAAGCAACTGCAACAAACCATGGCCATATTGTCAGGAGAAAGCCCGAGATGAAATGTCTTCTTCAACCATATTTGTGCTGATATTTCACAAAGTCGAGAACACACCCATACTATGGAATCGTTAGAAGATCAGTTGAAGGGTAGTGCTGTTATCTTGGGTCCCTCGTCCACGTCAACACCTTCTGAAGCAACTGCATTCCCTGTTCGTGGTCGCTTATTTTCCTGTAGTCGCTTCCCGAGCCGATCTCGTTTTATGTCAAACCGATCTCGCCCTTGTAGTCGTAGTTTAGCCATCTTTCCACCCAGGGGCCGCCAATGCTTCAAATGTCATGGTTTTGGGCACGAATCAAAGGACTGTGCAACTCCTGACCCTTTTCATGTTGCCAAACCAACATTCAGACATACCCTCGTACATCAACTAGTCGTAGGCCACCTACGCAAAGCCCTTCTTCTTCCCAGGCCAATGTGACTTATGGCAATTATTTTGAATGGGAACCCGGCTTAGAAGATTGTTACTATTATGAAGAACAGCCAGGAACAATATTATGAGCAATACATTGATGCCGATGGAGAAGGACAATGTGACGTCTATGACAATCATTCTGAATTTTTGGATCCATTTGCATTGTTGGCTATTCTTCTAGTTCTGACGTGTACTTACATGCATTCAGATAATCAGTCTTGTTCTCTGTCAATTGACTTTGGAGCAACCTCGCATATGACACTACAGACTAATTTATTGTATGATTTTCAGACCTTTTCAGTGCCTTGTTTTGTTAGTTTGGGAGATGGTCGCAAAATTCCAGCTATCAGATTTGGGACGCTAGTTGTATTTCCCACCGATCAGGACTTTGGGCAGCCGATTACTATAGGCCGATGCCTTGCTGTTCCTGAGCTCTGTCTTACATTATTTTCTATACATTCAGCAACAACAAAAGGACTGGTGAGAGCAGTTTTTGATAACAACTCAGTGTGAGTGGAGTGCAAAAGGGACCAATCGATTGTCATCACAGGTAAACTATCTGATGACAAATACTATTACTTGAATGGTGGAATTGATGTGTTTATGCCTATTGACAATTCTACCTCTGCTGATAGTTTAGTAAAGGACAACATTAGCGAAGTATCTCAGGCAGATATATGCTCCTCTGCATGTCAAAAAGTAACTGGAGAAGTTACGTACTCTATTTCTGGTTCCTTGCATACTGTTGATGCTTCTTTACAGTACCATTCTGACATGCTTTGTTAATAACAAATTAGATACCCTTGACACCGTTTATGAGGCAGATAATGTAAGTCCGGTAAGCTCTTATGATCCCTTTATAGCAAATTAATCACAAGGAGTCGAAAATGAATTGTGTACTGTAGATGATGCAATATTTGCAGCATCTGAATATTTCCAGCTTGATGTGGTGGAAGATTTAAACTGGGACGATGTGTGTTTGAAAGTTGAAACTTTGCAATTGTGGCATTCTCGTTTTGGACATACCAAGAACGATTATTTAAGGAAAAAGGCAAATTATAGATCTGTTTGCGGATTAAATTTGTTGCCATGTAAATCAGGTGTTATTGTATGCGAGCCATGTAGGTTAGGGTTTGCACGTAGCCAGCCACATCCCGCTAGTAATAGTTTCGAGGCAACTATTGGATTTACTACATATGGATCTTGCTGGACCAATGAAAATTGCTGCAATTGGAGGATTCAAATATTTTTTGGTAATAGTCGATGATTATTCCAGATTTACTTTCACTCTGTTCCTTCATGACAAAAGCCAAACTTTTACTGCCTCCAAGCATCTAAAAACACAGCTTGAGAATCAATTTGGATTCCCTGTTAAGAAACTTCGGTCAGATAGAGGTGGGGAATTTATCAACCAAATGTTTCTTGATTTCTAGTTAGAGAAGGGTATCATTCACCGAACGTCTATTGCACAATCTTCAGCCCGGAATGGAATTGCTGAAAGAGCCATTCAAACTTTACAGAACCATGCCAAGGAAATGATCTGTCAAGCTAACTTACCTCCTACTTTTTGCAACATCTTGTTACTCAAAAAATCGTACCATCACCCATACCCGTGGCCAGCTAGGTCAAAAGGTATACCTTATCACCTATTTTTCAAAGCTCGACCGACTGTGGCTCACTTGCGTGCATTTGGATGTAAAGCATATTCATACATCCCCAAACAAGAACGCCAGTAGTGTGACTTTAATGCTGAACCATGTCTCTGAATTTGGCTCTGACTATTTTGAAACCTTTAGTCCGGTTTCCCGTTTCCATGATAATCATTTATTGACGTCGATTGCTAGTCAGGAGAAATTGATTGTACACCAAGTTGACATTACAACCGCATTTCTCCATGGCCAGTTAGATGAGGAGATTTACTGTAGCCTGAAGGCTACAGTACCGGAGAGCATCAAGTCTGTCTACTGAATAAATCCTTGTATGGCTTAAAACAAGCACCACTTTGTTGAAACAAGGAATTGACTACATATCTTGTTGATATACTACATTTACGTCAAATGAAGACAAACCCATGTTTGTTGGTAGGAAAATGCTTAGGTAATTTGTCTATATTGGTGTCTATGTAGATTATTTATTGATAGCTACCAGCACTGAAGAAGTTTCGTGTTAAGAGTGCTTTGTCTAATAGGTTTGAGATAAAGGACTTGGGTTCCCTGAATCATTATTTGGGTGTCAGAGTGCGTCAGATGGCAGATTGTTCAATTTTCCCGTGCCGAGATTCCTATATTCAACAAGTTCTGGATCGTTTTCAGATATCTAATTGTCGATCTGTGTCAACCCCTATTGCCCTTGTAACTGTCTTGCATGACACAACACCAGAGGACAAATTATTTGACATAACGACCTATCAATCTGCAGTTTGTAGCTTACTCTATATATCCCAGTGGACAAGACCGGACATTGCTTATGCTGTGAATTTCATGGCACGCTTTGCCTCCAATCCAGCCGAAAAACATTGGAATGTACTCATGAGAATTCTCCGTTATCTCAAAGGAAACTTGTCTTTCAGGTTGCTATTTACATCTAATTCAACAACTTGCCCTGAAGAAAATCTTGTGTGTTATTCTGATGCGGACTGGGCAAAAGATGGTTATGTTTTATTGCGTAATGGTACTGCTGTTTCATGGCAACAGGTTGTGGCAGTATCAACCAGGGAGCTGTTATTTATTTATGTCTGTGGTATCAACAATGGAGGCCGAATTTATTGCAGATAGATCACCTATTAACTCACTTGAGACAACCTCCTGAGAAGCCAATCACTATGAACATACACAATCAAGCCACTATTACCATTAGCAAATCCCATGGTGATTACACAAGGGCCAAACACATTTCAGTGAGATAACTTCACGAGGGAAAAGTACAAGATGGTCTTATTCAACCAACGTACATTGCCTCTTCTGATAACCTAGCTGACCTCTTCAGTAAACCAATATCTGGGCCTCAGCTACAAACGTTCTTTCCTATGCTGGGCCAATGCTCAGAGGACAACTTAGTTTAGTATATGGACACATAGACTTTTCTCCTAATTGTTCGTTTTGTCCGATCTTCTTCTTCAGCTACAAAAACAAATTTAAAAAAAAACAATGTTGTATCTCCGAAAGATCCGAGGAGTGTAAATGTATTTAGGTGGGCGTATTCATATATGTTTCATGGAATTTATTGTTGATCTATCGTAGAAGTATTTAGGTGGACGTATTTTTATATATTTGTTTGAATTTATTGTTTATCTATTGAGGAAGAATTTAGGTGGGCGTTGTTTTATGTTTCTTTGGATTTATTGCACGTGTTTTTGATAGTCTACTGGGCATACAGCAGGAATTGACCAATCGTATCATTTTCTAGCACTTTCCAGTCTTCTTATTGGTTGTTGCATTTCTTCCGCGTAGTTTTTCAATTTTTTTCTGTAATTGATTTGTGTTGCAAAAGTATAAATTGTTGGTGTAAAATGAAAAAGGTTTAAGAGATCGTTGTAAAGTTCGAAGTGAAAATTTACTGTGTTAGGCAATCCTGCATCTCTCTCTATGTCACAAGGATTTCATCTTTTAATATAGTTGGACAACGTAGTGGCCAGTTTATTAGTACATGAAAACACATTAAAGATAAAGGAGTAAAGAAGGACCATTAGTTAAGTATTTTTTCATTATATGTTCAAAGACACGTTTCTTTTTGAGTGTAGCAACCAGTGGCGGCTTGTGCTGGGGGGCACCATGGGCATTGCCCCACCATCCTAAAGCAGAGAAGGTACTCCATATCCAATTATTTTGTGAGTTGACAAATTTTGTCACTCCAGACATATTCAGGAACGACTTTCCGTGATTTCCCATTGTCTTTCCCTGCAGTGTTAATTGTCAACGCATTTCCAAAGTTATCTAAGGGTTGACGTGAAGCAGATCACAGGGCTGTATTCTACTTTTTCTGTAGAGTTTGACCGTGAACAGCAAGGGCAAGATAAAATTCGCCCAAGATTTTGGCACCTGGGCATACGTAGTTCATATTGACTGTCGGCGATATCAGACGATTTTCCCTCATTTCAGGGGCAAATTGAATCTGCCCGTTATCTCAAGAAATCAAAGGGAACGTTGTGTGGAAAACGTTCAGCTCGGTGTCGTTGTGAAAACGTATCAGAGCTATCGTCACACTTAAGGAAATTTGCACCAGCCGCCACTGGTAGCAACCATGAGTGGTCGCACACATCAAACATGATAATCAAAATTACACCACCCCTGGTTAATTAAACCCCACCCCTTCTTTATTACTTTCTAAAACAGTTCCCAGCCCCCAGCTATTAACCCCTTTGTATTAAACACCCCAGGATAACTAAGTTGCGTGCTTTGCTTTTCGTTTTACTTTCACTGCTACATTTGTTTTCATCGCAGCTTCTTACCCAACTTGTGCCACCATCTTTGTTTCCCATGATTGATTTCATGTTCTGCATTGGAACATTCCAAGGCAAGCACTCTAGCCGTAGCTTCTCTGTGGCAATGACACGCACGAACAATTGCCTAAAGGATAGCCCTGATGAGGAAAGATTTCCCTGACAAGACATTTCGAAATATCTTCCCAAATTATTTCCAGACCCCTGAATTTGAGTAAGTTTACTGGGAGATTCCTCTGGGCATCCCCATGTGCTTCTTTTTAAATTTTTTTCTTTGCCATACCTGGTCTTTTCTCCGTAACTGTGGGTCTCAAGAGACTGTTGTATCCTCGCGTGTATTTTCGATTATAAAGTAAGTTCTTTGATTAATGATTTTATTCACTCAATTTTAAAGATTTAAAGGAGATGGTCTAGTTTGTTGTTTGGTTTCCGACGTGAGACGTTGTCCAGTTGTTGGAAGCATGTCGCGGAGGCTTTGAGGCATTATTATGTGTGCTATCTTTCTTTCCTGGTATACATCAGAACTTGAAAATAAGGACAAAGATTCAATAGTCGTGATCGTGTCTTAACGTTAGCTGTCTGGAAACTTTGTCAGGGGTTTCTTTAGGGAAATTCGTGCATTAGCACAGGAAAAAATCGGCACGATTTATTTTGCTTTTTTGTTTGATTACACTTTGGTCTCGGGTTTTTGATTTTGAAGTTGATAGACGTAATAGAATCTTGAGGTGACTGAGCTCAACTGTGCCCAACTATGCCAGGTAATCAAAACATCGATCGCAGACACAACTGACTTAGCACCGTCCCATGTAGTGATGTCCCGTGTTATCGTGCACGTGTGACCTGTCACTAATCTTGGGACGTATGACTGTAGTTTAAAGCCATACTCGTGCTCTCTCTATTTTAATGAGTTAGTTATCCACAGTAAGCAACAGGATGAGAAGCTCTGATATCAGTAAGTGTATGTAGGGCTACCAACAAGACAATCTTTTCAGTAATTTTGGATAAGCATAGATGGATATTGGATCGGATGGTGGCTTTTTAATGGAGTGACTCGTACTCACTGCATGTGTATAGTATACTGACCGATGAAGTAAAATTCTGGCAACATGTAGAGGTATAACGTCACCTTTCTCGAAAAAGCGCCCGTCAAAAAACCAAAGCGCCCAGATCAAAGATCCCAACAATATAGTTTTAGACCTAAATACCGTAAATCCACGAATTGGTTGCCCTCGAAGAAGTCCATACCGTAGGCGTACGTCAGAACTACAGACTATTAATGCCCCCTCCCCCCTTCAGTAAGCCCCCACTGCTAACGTTGATTTTTGCCATCTGAGGTTCCCATTGACGTTTTATCGAGTTAACATAAAAATTCATGCATTTGGCTATGATAAATTAAATCCTCATGAAGGGATTACTGACTGAAATATACGAGGTCTTATAACGATGCCTTCGTTATGTATAGAGAGTTTGAGACGATTTTGTTTTTCTAGCAGTTTTGCCACCAGTATCTGGGTATGCTTCTGGTCCTCTGTGTATGCAATATATTTCGCTAGAAAAACTAAACCAATTTTTCGTTTTCTTTACACTGTAACTACAGCAATCATGATGTTCGTATTTGCGATATCTAGAAAATAGTTTATCAGTTGAGAAATTTCAATTACAATACGGCCAACCAGTCTGTCGCGTTTTTCATGGCATGTTGTCTCCTAAACGTACCACGCTTCCATACAAAGTTGTACATGTATGATGTCCTTGTATTGGAACCTTAAATTCCACTTTGTAATTCATATCGAAACATGCTGCTACCCCTGGCCATTTTATAATCTGTAGGAAGTAATTATCTTTGCAAATCAATTGTAGAGATTATAGACTAACTTTTACACTTGAATTGTTCTTTTTTATTATGGAAAGAGAGTTATAATGAGTTTTTCAATGTGGCATGATTCAGATAATTATGTCAGTCCCCCTTCTATAAGCTCTCTAGGAATAGGCCCCCATAAAAATATAAAAAATAAGTTGCCTCCAGTGTCCCAATTTCGAGGATTTCTTTCATAATCCAAACTTAAGAGTGTTCAAGGGTGTGGGGTGTGGTAATCCAATTTCCCTCATGTTCCAATAGCACAGTGGATTGCAGTTTGAATCAGATTTTAGTTGGGGCTGGCAACCTTAATGAACTCTAAACTGGCATACCCATTTGAGTTTCTAAATGCATAGTTTAAAAAGATGATTAATAGCTATTATACCTCTGTTATATTTGGAGTACCCTTACCTATGGCTGTGAGACTTCGGCCATCAGCAAAGCAATGGAAGAGGAACTAGGAACCATTGATATTTGAAACACATTCTACAAATTCCTTGGGTCAAAAAGTCAGTGATGAGGAGCAACAAGGGTCCACCTGAAAAAGAAATTAAAGAAAGACAATTAAGTTTCTTTAGACATATCGTGCACAGTATAAAATAGAGTATAGGGTTATCACAGGCATAGTTGAAGACACTAATGCCCTCATTATTTTCTGGTAGGAGAGGTGGACAGAAATGCAATAGAACTGATTCACCTTACAAACCACAGACAAAGCCACCGTTAAGCTATTACTGGTTTTTGGTATCTCTGACAGTAATGAGGTCAAATTTGGAAATTGTCAGTAGTAGCAGATCAAACAGCAACAGATCATATCAATCACTAACTGGCCTCAAACATCCTTTGGCTTTTTTTCAAGATGATGTAAGACTGGTGTGATGTGTCTAGTTATTAACATGGTGGTGAGTGTGAAGAATTACATAAAAGGTGACCCTTGCATTGTCAAGATCATTTTTGCATAGCAAGTGTTAAGAACTGAATACGTTTAAGAGTAATCTGATCTAATCTAATAAGAACTCTTAATGTCTGGACTCAGTGTTTTCAAAGTGAAAGTATTTTTTTTTACTTTAACATGCTAAGCCGTCGAAAGACAAATATGGCTGATAACAATGGATCTACAAGTTTGCAACAAAGCAAAAGTCAAAGGAGTGTGGACTCTTCCATTGTCAAGGTACAATGTCATGATTCTGTGTCACCTGCAAAGGTTAGGAAGATAGTAACAAATGCTGGTATAGTTCCTTTGAATGAGCACGCAAGAACATACAAGGGTAATTATGATGCCATGTTGTTGTTGATATTATTTCTATTGTTATTGATGTTGTTATTATTGTTTTTGTTATTATATTTGTTTTCCTGTTTGTACTAAAATCTAAATGCCTGGTTCACATCCAGTCACCAAAGGCAAAAGACAGCGAGGGGTATGTGGTCATTTTCACATTGAAAGAGCTTTTTAAGAATTCTTGTTGCACCATCAATACTATTTTTGAATTTCATATAGCTTAAGTTTGCCCACTAGTTTCCATTTTCATGTTGCCGCAAGTGCTGACATATTTGAAAATGAAGATACTGCCTGACTCTTGTCATGTCTCGCTTTATATTTACTTGAGTTAGTATTGGGCACCCATAAATAATATGGTCAGTTGATTCGTGTACAGTTCAAAGATTGTATATTTTGCACTCGCGTTTTTTTAAAAGTAGATTAGAAAAAAATTTTGTCTTGGAAGTTTTTGTGCAGCAAGTGTGAATCCTTCTGTTTTACTTTTTGGTCCTGATTTTTGGAGCCATTGATAGGTCTGAGGTTGATTGACATCAGCTTAATTAACTCAAGCAGGGTATTTGCCATGCAGTGGTTTTTCTATCTATGTTGTATAGATTTGTTTTGGTCTCGCTATTTTTGACATTTTTCTCCAGATTTCTTGTTTGTAAAGATGGTTGGTTGTTATCTTTGGTTGTTTCTGCAATGTTTATTTCAGAAAAAATTTTTTGACTTTCTTTATGACTAAGTAAACTTTTTTGATGTTTCATGTTTTAGCACTGTCTTGAGCAAGCAAGCAGTTTTAGTGTTTAAGCGTCAGTTTTTAGATATCAGTGGAGACCTATTGTTGTTTCTTAATATAATCTAATTGCATTAAACCTTTCCTCCATTGGTGCAGGGTGGATATAGTTGAACAACATTAGCTTTTGGTTGGTGCATATGATGCATTGTGAGACGTTTTCTAGTAGAAATCATTTGCAAGTTTGCCTTTCTTAAAATTAAATTAGGTGCACTTGTCAAGAGGGCATTCCCACTCCAGTATCATCATTAAATACCTTGGTGTAGACAAAGGATCATTTTCGTTGCTGTAGATTCTATACCCATATTTAGTGTCCAGTATTGCTTGAAATTGAAACTATCTGAAAACTGTGGACAAAGGTCACAGCATGGGCACAGCAAACAGATCATAAGTTTTTGCATGGCTATGAGCATTTACTCAAAAACCCCATGGTTAATTGAATGATTCTAATGCTTTCACATGTCATGGCAACAATATATGTTCAGTCGCCATTAAAATCATGATGTATGTTGTCAATAGTATGTAATAAAAATTTTCAGTTACAAACTTACTGTTGTCAAATCTCCCATGACAAGGCATACCAACAAAAAATAGTCATTTTTTCCAGCAACACTGCACACCCATGAAAATGTGTCATAAAACGTGTTCAAACATTTATTCTTTTAAATAAGTTTTGGGCTAGGTTTCTCGTCTTTCCTGAAACGAGGTTGCTACTCGTATGTTAGACTTGTATGGGATCACAAATGTTGGAAAATGTGAGAAACGTCCCAAGGATAACCTTCTTTAATTGCACAATTCGTTATTGCAACACAAGGTTGGATTGCTTCAGTCGCTAAGGTATTAGATATGAAAAAGTAATACTTTGGCCATGTTGACCTATTTTTATATCGACACGTGATTAAAGAATGTTACACCATGTCTCCTGACAGATACAAAAGAATTTTGTAGTGAAGATATGAGAAATTTGAAACTAATACCTTGTTGATAAAATACCATTGCTCTAAAGATAATCTGCCAGTACAATTTAGTAAGGATTAGGAAAAACAAAAGGAAGCTGTTTTTGACATCCTATAATAGATATTGATCTTATTTCCTTACAGCTTTGAAATTATGTGAAGAAATTTCCATTTTTTAAATTTTTGTTTATTCTATAATTCTAAAAATGCGGTTATTGAATCTTGAAAAATGGTATAAGACTAATACCTTTAATACCACTCCCAGTCGTCACTGCATGGGTCTCCTGTATTCTTTCTATTTCTCACATTCACTTATTATGAGTTGCGCACTTCCTCCTCTCTTTCGACATTCAACAAAGTGGATTATCTGTGATCTGCTTACTCACTGAATTAGCACTTCTGTTGCTTTATTACATATAAACTAAAACTATTTCCCTCTCCTTTAATGCAATGTTCTATACTGATCCAACCTCTGCCTCCTTCATGCCTCTTCCGGCACAGCCTATCCACATCACTCAGGATGAAATGCTCCATGCATTGTTGTCATCTTTATCGTTGTTCTGTATTAACATTTCGGCTCACATTCTTTCCAGTCTAGGATTCCAGCTCCATAAATAAAGATATCTACTGCCCATGTGTTAATTGCTGTAATTTTATTTCTACCATTCAGCTTTGATTTAACTTGAGCCTTCTTTTATATTCCTTTATAATTTTTGTTTTCATTTCATATTTTTTGAATTATTATTAATACTGTAATGATAATAATAATGATCTATCATCATCATCATCATCATCATCATCAT
>JANTCA010068684.1:0-15757 GCA_024741275.1 Chironex yamaguchii
CCTTTAAGACACCGTTCGATTTCCGCAATAGACAAGTTAAAATATCAACAGATGACGTAGGAGACAGAAAGTTTAGACTAAATTTCTTACAAGGGATTTATTTGATTCGAATTATTCTTTAACAATAGATAAATTTCACATTTTTGAGACTTAGAATAAACATATATTTTCCTTCAGCTGTTCTGCGCTGAATTTTCAGCCCAGTGGCGGATTTCAAACAAAATTCCCCAGGGGGGGCTGAGCCCCCCATAGCAATTCCCTAGGGGGCTCGAGCCCCCGAGCCTCCACGTAGTCGGCGCCTATGGTCAAAGTGTACAAAGCACATTGAATGTAATTACAGGCGATAACCAAGAGAGACATCACTTTCAACAACAAAATATCGGATGAAGAGTATGGGGCCCCAGCCTAACCTTGCCATCCCTAGTAATGATTACTCGCCCTAACCAGATACCTACTAAATTTTTAAAACCGATCTCCGAGTTTCTCGTCTCTCCTTTATGTCGTATCACCAACACTTAAAACAAATTTGTCTGTAGATAAAAGCAGTGGTCTACAGATTAAGATCATGGAAGTGACAATCTTGTCGTAGCCTCGTTCTAGTATCTGCTTCCACGCCTCCCTCAAATAGGAAACATTTCTCTCCTCACCGTAAATAGGCTTGTTGACTCAACAATTTTAGCAAATTGCTGCACATTGACAACAATATGGGTGACATCGACTACATATCATTTGTGTATTCCTTCGTAGTACTAATTGGGGGTGCAATTGGGTATATGAAAGCAGGTAAGTCACTTGCATTTGATGGATAAACAAATCTAATATTGATTGAAGTACTTACTTAACTTTAGTAACTACATATCATGCCACATGGGTGTCAATTTTGGCACCAAGGGTAAGTAGGTACGGTAGGGGTAATTACCCTGCCACTTTTTGCTTGATATGGTTTGCACAATTTCACTTCTAGAAATGGATGATTTATTGGAATAATTTATTGGAGTAATTTTGTTGATGGATTTATAAACCATTTCAGCGCTTTAAATTTTTAAAGGAATCGAATGTGAACCAAGTTGTTGGTCTGTAACAATCATAGCAGGTCTGCTTTGGAATTTCCTAATCTTATAAGGTCAATGGTACCACGTAAGCCATACACAGGACAACGAATGTTGGTCACTGTTATATGTATTTAAATTATCCATGATGCTTTCTTACAAGTGTTAGTTGCATTCTGATTCCATATCCAGACAAAGGTCAACCAACCAACGTGGTCGGTATGAGGTATTGTCATTTAGTCGACACCAAAAGCTTATGGTATTCAATGTATTTCACTCAGTAATTTATATACAAATTTATATGTAATTTCAAAATTATGATTTTGTAGCAGTAGAAATAGACACTTGTGTCCATATACTACCTTCTTGAATCCTTGTTCCACTACAATTTTTTCTTCTTCTTGTTCTTCAATTTTATCGTTTTCATCTGGTTTTTTTCCTTCAATGGATGTCTCTTCGCTTGCCATATCAATGTCCTCAGGTTCTTTGTCTTTAATTTCTTCATTGGTAATGTTGTCATCTGATGGTGATAGAAGCCAAGTTGCTCGCACATTGGCAAGCTCTCTGGTGTTCCCATTCTTTTACTAGTTCATCCTCGATCTTTATCCTTCGGATCCCCTTGTACATCTGTACTTGGATATTTTAACGTTCTTTTCGTTCTGCATCCATTTTGGCTTCAATTGCGATTTTCATGTTTTCATCCAGAGCATTTTTTGATCCAAATAGTCAACATATTACTCAGCTGTTCTAATCAGCTGATTGAAGGATTCATCCATCTTTATTGCTGCCAGTCTGATGTTTCCTTTGGTAATAGCTGGTGTCCACAGAGAATTTCCAGGTATTTATTGTCTTTCTCAAAGGTTTTAGCTTTCCATTCTAATCTTCATCTTGTAAATTCTGCATCATCAGCCATTGTGTTTATTTCTCAGTAGGTTGGTTAATTTCCCTTTTTTTGAATATCTCGACTTGAAGTTTGAAACTGTTTCACCAGAAACTGATGAATCCTTTCGACTTGTCCATGTGCTGGTGTTCTCTTATGGAGTTTGTAGAAAGTTGAAGACATGCATATCAGATTAAACACATGTCCTTGATTTTCAAGGTTCTTGTCTTACCTTAATTCCAATGTCATACTGTCATTCCATGATATAATGTGAAACAATATATGTTTCTAATGTTTCTCCACTTAAAGACTGATTTTGATTACAATCTCTTGTATATTTATATTCATATAGATTTTGCTTAATCATCATGAGTCATTGTTTGTGTACATCTATTTACATAACATACGTCATATGTGAGTTCACAATTATACCATTTCTAAATATAGAATCTTGTGACTCAGTCAGCATTATGAACAGACATTTTCTAAGTATATATTTTCTCCATATTGTGTTAAGGGACCACAAATCAATATTAATCAACAAATGGAGGATTTTTATCATAAATTACTATTGTATTTTGCAAGATCGATGAAAACAGGAGTTGAATGAGATTAGATTTACCTAAATTTGATATCAGGTTTGAAGAATTTTCTATTTCAGGTTTTAGGACGTGACTTATATACATGGCTTTGCTTTAAAAGTTTGTCCAAAATTTTGTGCCACATTCACTATTGCCTAGCTAATAGTAGACATATTGACTGATATGTTAACTGTAAAGAAAGCCCTCGCATTTAGTTGTTTGCTTGTTATTAAACGGGTAAGACCGTTAGCATCTTAGTTACATTTAAATAGTCAGAAGAACACAGAAGCTTCTTGGCTAGAGGGGAGGGCAGTGAGAGTACCAGCCTCTCCTGTTGAGAAACTTGTCAGATTTGTTGGAAAATCTCCAGCATTGTTCTGTTTTTCATCTTTTTAAAGGAATTGTATCTGACCTTTTACTTCATTCTATCTATGTCACCTGCTCTTCTTATGCCTTTCATTTTTACAGTACTACATGAAAAATGTGACACAAAACACAATCACTTTGATTAGTAGATTTGGTAGCCAGACAAAGAGATTTTCTAATGATTTTTAGGTAGCAGGTGACACTTCCTTGAGAATGACTGTTACCGGCTTTACAATTTTAAGTATTCCTTGTTCTTGTGAGCCCTTATACCCTAAAAATTTTCAGAGACTCTCAGTTTTCCTACTCTGACTCCATTCTACTCTAAAATAGGTTTCTTTTATTAAGATGCATGGAGCCCATTTGCATTAAGATGACAGAGTGCGATTATTTTTGTACAGTGGATAGCATGAGTGAGGTTTGAATCTGGGCTTCCCAAATCTTATTTTGACTCAAAAGATACATATATTATCTGAAAAGAACAGGTTTGGCTAGAAGAGTTAAGTGTTAACAAAAAGTGACATATGACACTCAGAATTTAAGAAAATCTTTTTTAAGTGTGGGCAAATTTACCCATTAAAAATAAAGAAACAAAAAACTCTCAAATAATACATTTATATATACCAGTATATAAGCTGTATTTACCCTCGTATAGTTTCAATGTGAGCAGCTTTTTGTCCTAAGGAATTGTGAAAATGCCAAAAGAATTTTAGAGAAAGGAAATACAGTTTAAGACTATCTTATAATGGAATGCGTGTACTTAATAGGGAGGAATAAGGAGTAAAGTTGCTGTTTCAAGAAGAGAATCCATAATGCCTTCGCAATTAGCCATTTGCCCAGGTGTGCGGCCATATCATTATGGAGGCCTGTTGTTTATCTATTAGGGCAAGATTGTTGTTTGTTATTCTAGAGAAATTGTACATCTTTGACAAGTTATTTACAAGTAATAGGGAAGCAAAAGTTAGCCAATGCCTAGGGACCAAGTAGTCTTGATGACAAGATGGTAGTTACATCAAAATGTCTTCTTTGTATAAGATGGCAAGTTATTCAATTGTTTTATTGGCACTCTGGAAGACTGCTGGCAAGCAGTTTACAGTAATGAAACTGTCACTGATGCCAAAGGACTAGAAGATAAACTTTACTTATTTCAGACTGTACTGAACATTTATGCCTTAAGTGAAACGCTACCCCAGTGAAAATTCTTACAGGATCCTACAGGATCATAACAGAATCTTGTTGCAGCAGGATTCTGTTAGGATCCTGTAGGATCCTGTAAGAATTTGCAAAATCTAAAAATATATAAGAACCTTCAGGATCTTATATAATGTTTGATAGGACTAGACAGTATCCTATGAAAGATCTTACAGGATCTTACAAGAGTATGAAGGAACTTGCATAGGATCCTGTACAGATTCTTGGTAGGATATTAGAGAGGGACTTGCTAGAATATAGAGTTGAGCTGGTGCATTATGTGGGGTAAATCTTGCACAACTTTGTTGCAAATCCTCTTTAGTTGGTGTGAAATCCTTTTGTTTTGATAGAAATCTCGTTCAGTTTTTTATGGAGTTGAGTGAGCTTGTTACAGTTGGCATACACAGGAAAAAAGCAATAATTTTGCTAAGTTCAGGAAGGATCACACAAGTGAAGTCTTCAGATATTTGCTTTCTTTTATATAACTGTAATATATATATACATTGAGAAGAAGAAAGAAATGGGCAGGTGATCTGAAAATATGGATCAAGAAAAGTCTCGAGGATCACATTAAAGAAGAGGAACAACAGGAACTGTAAAAGAAGCATGATGATCAGACGTAATTATGGGAGAACGAAACCAAATATACATAGTACTTATTGCTTTTAAAATGTCCAAGTGTCTGTTTCATGTTTACTTTGTCCAGGCATTTTTGCTTCATTGCCAGTGCTTCTGGATGGTGCTTTGCAGTCGTAAAGGTGGTCCATGGACTGTGGAAACCTTTTACAGAACATATGATGTCACTAACCCAGGATATCCAGTTTTGGACTAATTCAACAGGCAGATTTACTTGGTAGCCAGGGATGAAGAAAGAAATTGCATAAGCATTGCCTGTGAAGACATGTTATCAAGAGTTGGTTCTTTTCCATTTGAAGATTTTGATTTTAATCCCAAGGAATATGTGTCACCTGTGGTAAAGCCATAACAGCTCAGTTAATTGTTAATATTTCTTAATTGTTTATTTGCATAAAATATTTTAAGCTGTGACAACAGTAATGACACTATGAAATTGTGTTCTATTATTTGCATAATTCTGCCTGTCATATCTCATTTGAGAGACAATACTTTTGAGAAAAAATGGCTAAGCGTATGTTTTATTGAAGGCATGTGAGACAGAACTGTTTGAGTGTATGGATAAAAGCAAAATAATAGTACCAACAAATACATTAAGTGGATTATAAACTGTTTGTAATAGTTGCACTCATATGCATTGTAAATTATAGGATTTAGCCCAAGTCAGTCATATAGGATCTTATAGAGATCTGAATAACTTGTGGAATCCTGAAAAGGATGTGATAGGATCCTGAACAAAGGGAGACAAAATCCTATACAGGAATATTTATTGGATCCTCATTATATCTATGTTAAGATCTAACAGGACCTACATAGGATCTTCTAAGTTCCCTTACTTACAAGATCTTGAAAGAGATTTGATAGGATCCTTTACAGGATCCAATATTGATAGGATCTTAGAGGATCCTAGTAGGATCATTTACAGGATCCTGTAAGATCCTGTTAGAATTTTCACTGGGGTAGTTATAGATGGCATCATCTTATTTGCAGTTTAAATGAATGCTTTCTCATGCCTGTTCGACTGGGTGGCACAGCAAAAGGAAAAGATAGCTTAACAACAATTTTAGTTAGTTTTGGAAGTTGGAAAACAATTGTGCATGATGGAGGTGCTAGATGAGCAAGACTTCGTTGATAAAAGGGGACCTACAAGGTAGAGGATGCCAGATGAAAACTTGCAACTAATGCCACTCATGTTATTTCAGTGAAGAAGTATAAATGGGAAACTTTTCATGTTGGTGTTGTCACAGTTGTCTCGTATATAACTGAATGTATTTTGCATGCATTGGTGAATGTTTGCAGATTTTGCCTTGCTTGCTTAAGCCAGATCTTTGATGCTGAGAAGGAGCATGGCTTGCAGGGTTGGGCCAAGGGAGCTTCTTCATTGCTCCAAAAGTATTGTAGAAATTTTACCTGTAGAGAGCTTATCCAAAGGTATCTAATCACTACTGTATAACAGGGAGAATCTTTTCATTTCTTGGGTCATCGTTTTCACTTTGAAATATGTGAACAGGTTCACAGATCAGAGGGCACTAACACACAGGTCAGGAATTGATTTTCTTACCTTGCATCTCCAGAGTATGTCATTGCTTTACCATTGCTTTCTATTTGCAAAAATCTCTTGACCTCTGATGGTTGCTGACCTTTGGTATCTGAACAGCTAGTGAATGGCTTGAAATAGAAGTCTTTGGGATTCTTAGCAACACAGATCTTTCTGGGAACAAATTTGGCATAAATCTTCATCTACCTTGTATTGAATGTTGCCAGAGACTGTGAAGAACATTAAGAGACAGGGATGTAAACGATCTATGAAAACCCACAGGTGTCATGAACATTTAATATGATGTGATTAAGAACATAAAGGATATTCTACGAGCATTCATACTGAGCATAAGGACAAACTACCTTGTCTCCCAAGGTTTCTTCCAAAATATGATGAAATACTCTTTATCTACTCTTAACTCTCTTTGGGTGTCCACTCAGAGTGACATGCCTACGAATATTTTGAAATTCACAGTTCGCTATATCAATACTCTGCTAATGAAATCCGATCTTTTTACATGGCATGTTTCCTCTACTACTGATTGCTCTCTTTTCTTAATGCACAAGTCCCTTCTTCATGTAGTTCCTTGTTGCAAATAGTACCTTGAAAAAGGTTGCTTTAGAAGGTGTCACATCTGCCATTTAATACTGGGCATGACAGCATACTTTAGAACGTTGTTAACTTGCAAGGATTTTTCTTAATTATCTAAATGCATAGTTTTAATGCATATCAAGTGTCCAAATCTGGCCATCAAAATGCTTTGAAACTGTTAAATTACAAAAAAGATCAGGTGATGTTTATTGACCTGGGCTTCAGTGTTATTAATATTATAGTATGCTAAATCCAGTCCTTTAATTTTTTTGTGAAAGAACTAAGAGTTTTCTTTTTTATTCGTTTAGGCAGTGTCATTTCACTGATAATGGGGTTTGTTTTTGGTGGAATTTTAGTTGTTGGTGCCAAACAAACATCACGAGATCCTAAAAATATCTGGATATCTGTAGGTTGGTACATTTATAGCAACACACAATTTTCCAACTCTTTGTAATTTCCTTTGAAATTTGATGCTTTTAATTACAACAGTCCTTTTTATTTTATTATGTATAAGATTGTCTTGTCTAAATTAGTTTTTTTCTTCAAATGTTCAATGAGTAAAAGCTTTTTTGCCAGACAGTATGTTGCTTGCAGCAAATATTGCAAATTTTTAGGTGGTTTCATTAATATACTTTCTTTTCTTACGTTGCATACTCTGAAGAGTGTCAGACGAAAAAAGCTTTTAAGTATGTTTTTAGTGCAATGTTAGAATTTTCAAGGCAATTTTCAAGTTTTGTACCACAAAAAGATTGTTCGATTATGTAATTGTGCTTCAAACTAATTTCTTAATTTTCTCATTTAGATTGGCTTATGTATTTTGTACATTAATTTATTATCTTTTATCCTTACATTTCAATTTAAGCTGCAGCATCAACTCTTGCTATTGTCATGGGTATGCGATTTTTCAAATCACAAAAGTTTATGCCAGCTGGACTGGTGTTCTCTTTCAGGTAAGGACTTCCGAGATCTTATTACTGTGGTGGTAAAGCAGCATTTTCTGTTATATTAACACAATTTTTATTGTGATATTTGTGATCCAAGGTTTTGTACGTAAGGAGCTAAATTGATTCATTCGATTATCATTTTTGGACTATCATATCTTGCAAATTTGCATTATAAAGATGCAGTGTTAAAATGTGTACACTGACTGTGCCGTTCTAGATCTTCAAAGGAGAAACGTATTGCTATTGCATCTCTAAGCTACCATTGTATGATATTTTTAGTCTATAAAACAGATATAAGTAATGTATTGTGGTGTACACAATGTAACCATGCTGGTTAAATTGTGTACACCAGCAGAAATTCAGTTACCAAAATGAATTGTCATGAATCTTTCAGTCTTTAACCCAAATGCTTTGATGATTGGTTTGCAGTCAGATAACTCTGATTCAATTCTTAGATGTGTAATCTAGATGACCAACCTCTATTTTCACAGTAGTGTATAGTAGCCATGTGCTTAATATTTCACTTGTTAGGGCATGCAGATTTTTCTGAACAACAGTTAAAGGAAATTAGTACTAAGATATATCCTTTGTCTCATGAAGTAACTCCCTATGATGATTATGAGATATTTACAGGGTATAACTGTTACTTAGAAGACGTTATCAGTCATGAACAAGATTTATCTATAGATTTGAGTAAGTGCCCTCTGAGAGTTTTAGCTTGGGCATTTGTCATACAGAAAACAATAAGGTTTAAAGCTCTTAGTAAAGTAATAGGTTGTGTTGTTTTCTTGTCTTTCTGTGCTTGCTTAGTTATTGTGATAATTGTTTATGTTGTGCCTGAGATATTTACAGCTTTAAACTGCTCACATTTAGGTAGCCAATTAGTTTTAATACTAGATTTTATGTCGAGGTCACTACAAAGACATATTCTGTTTGCATGAAACTTATTCGTTAGTCATGAATTCAGTAAATCAAGAGTATGGTGACCTGATTAGCTTGCTGCAATCGGTATATTCTGTTATTGGCTTGCTATTATCAGTTTAAACTGACTACAACAAACCGGTCATGGAATGTCTTGACAGTTACACTGTCTGTAGCTATGGGAATACACTGGAACATGGCAGGCAGTATTTTTCTTGTTTAGCAAAAAAGCCATCTCCAGGCAAATTTTTACAAAGGCCCTAGGGCCCAGGCCAATCAGAAATGGAGGCTTTAAAATTTATGTTTGAACACAACTTTCTTTGATAGTTGATTTGTTATTTAATTAGTTGATAGTCATTTTTTGAGTGTTGTTAACATATACTATGATGATAATCCAATAATTCAAAATCTGACCGTATGAGTTGCAACTGCAACTTGCATAAATCTAGATCAACACACGGATCTTGCTGTGCGATTAATCAAATAGTTTACCTACTATGTATTGTTCAATTTCTTTGAAATGCAGTACAATATGATCCAAGAATATCTTTGAAAATTGGAGCTATGTAACTGTATCTTAAACTAAAATATCAGCATTTTTTGTTTCAGTGTCCTTGCAATAGCACGACATCTCATTCGATATGCAAGATGATGTGTCTTGAAGGCTGATGAAGTTGCAGACGTAATGATAGAATACTTTACAAATGGGATCGGTTCATTACTGGTACTACATCTCCTTTGGCATCTCTTTTTGTTAGAATTCTACAGTTAAGATCAACAGCAAATATACTGGTACCATACATCCTGTAACACGAGTCCATGTGTAAACCCACTCTCGAGTAATCCTGTAAGGCCCTAAATCAAGAATGCATGGACCAAAATTTGTTAACAGTTGCCATTTTCCATCAATTACAGGATTACTTGATATATACTTTTCCTCTTAATTTCTAAATATGTGAAATCAAGACAATTCACCAAGGTTTATACTGGATTTGCAATAGAATGCGGTAGAATTCTTGATGTAAATATCTGGGCATTTTTATCTCTCATGCTGGTAGTGTACTTTATAGGATCCAAATCAATGTTTCCCTTTCCCCTAATTGTGGTAGGAAAAGCTTTGTCTTTGTAATGGTTAATTAGCAACAATTATAAGAAACTCATTATGACAGTTTTTGAGATGATAAACCCAACTGTATGTACATTAAATTTGTAGTAGTGATCACAATTTGCGTCCAACTATATTTGTACTTCTATGATCAAAATTGTATTCAGCAAAATCACCAGCAGGTTTTAAATCGATAGTTGTATTGTTACTGCCTAAGGTCTCACAATTTTTATTATTACTCTTTCTAGCGCATTCATACATCAGCTTCCTATCTAGAACAAACATTTGATATGTAGTGGCACAAACTGCAACTTGGGTAATATCTGAAGCATGGAAAGAACAAAACATCATTCCGTGCTTTCTTACATCATATTGATACGAATATTGGAAGGGGCATAATAGACAGTATCAGTTCTATATTATGTAAGTGCTGTATATTGGGATTAGGAACCATTATACCCATGCACTTGGATAATTCCTCAAACACCAATAGACAACTTACTGTGGGTGTTGAAGTTTTTGTACCTGTGATACTAGATGAGATATATCAAGTCTAACTTTTCTCCTTTTCTACATCACAAAAGAAAATCATTGTAGACATAATCTCCTGCTTCTTGACTTCTTTCTGTCAAACTTTGAATATTACAGCTTGCAAAGGTTAAGATAATCAGTTTCTTACGGGAAATGTAATGTTTAACATACAGAATTGTTTGTTATTCGACCTAGCTAAGTAAGTAAATTGAATGTCACATGATGTTGAAATTTAAGCCAGTTTCACAGAATTTCCGAGGGATGCTTTTCATGACGTCAGAATGATATTCTGGGGTGCTTAGTAGATGGGGTTCTTAGTAGTTGTGGGACGGGAACCTTGTTTGTAAACTAATAAACTGGGTAATTTACTAGGGGTGAGAAATTTTCCTGGTTTCATACTGTCAAGCATGAATAGAATTTTAGAACTGCTTTGGCTACATATCACTTACGAGGTCTTTGTATGTATGCTTTGCCCTCCTGCTCTTTGTATGTATGCTTTGCCCTCCTGCAATTCACATGGGAAGTACTTTCTACCAGGGCAGCATATTTGAACTTGCATTTCGTACACAGCTGTTTCAGCACTTCTTTTTCTCTTAAAGTATACTTTTAACCACTTATGACAATATTTCTTATGTGACTATTTACAACTAATTAAGAACCTTTAAAAGTATGAATGCTATGTAATGATATCATTTTGAACCAACAAAACGAAAAGTGCCCTGACATATAAATGACATGAGTTCTTTGACACTTTGATTGACTTAAATTAATAAACAGGGGTCTTAAGGTCTAGGGGTGGGAAAAGTCAAAAATTAATATGCGCCCCGCCCCTTGTATTAAGCACTAGAGGGTACTCATTCAGAGGCATTGTGGTTTAGTGGATAAAATAACAATGTAAGTCAGTGTTCAGTGCGACCGAAAAAAAAAAGTTATTGGTGAAAGGAAGCAACTGGAGTCTGCTCTCGTAGCTCACTAGTACATTCCTAACCCAAGCATGGGAACAGCCTTGCTCGATAACAAGTATGCTACTAAAAGGAAATGATTTTGAATCGTCAACATAGTTACTTGAAAACGTCTGCCCCGCAAAAGGTCTGCCCCACAAAAGGTCTATTCGAAACGCCCCTTCCAAGACATAGACTTATATGCCACCATCTTAAACTGATTTTTCTGCCCCTGGCTCCGAGATTGAAACATGAAAGAAGCAAGAACCTTCTTTAACTCGTATTAGAAATCACTGTCTTCTCTACAATTTCTCCTTAGTTTGTATACAACATTAGGGAATTTAAATGGCGTCATAAAATCACTTACTAAATTACCAGAAATTATTTTGAAGACCTCATTATTGTAATTTTATCATGGTTTTGTAACCCTCAGTCTTAATCACGTCATAATTCCTAAGTGATGTTGTGTGATTTACATCAAATATTGCCTACTGGCTGGGAATGTCCCTACTCAGATTATGTAATTGAGGTCTCTGCCAAACTGTGACCCCACTAAAGAGAAATTCTAATTATGCAAGTCTTCTTCGTTCTTAAAATAAACTAAACTGCTTTTGAATTCTTCTGTCCATTCTCCCTCTCCTTGATGTCTTTAGGCATCAATTCTATTGACTGTTTGTTATCTCTAACAGACAGATCTTATTGATAGGTCATACAAGTTGTTTATCCCCAAGCTGTAGTTTTACCGCGCAAATATGTCCATCGTTGACAGGGAAAGTCTCAATTACTCTTGATGAAGGACATTTTCCTTTGGCATATCTGGGTCGATTAACAAAGTAACATCTCCAATTTGAACATCTTTGCTTTTTAGTTACATTTTGTGAAGGCAACCTTTTCCAACAATACCACAGTAGCTCTTGAACTTGACGCCATCTTTTCCTCAGGTTGAAGTGTGTTGTATCAACTGTTCCAGGTGCCAATTCCTCTCAAGCTTGTCAATGCAAGAAACAGTTTGGTGTAAGTGGCATATAGTCTCTTGGGTCTGCTGATTGGTATGTAAGTAGTCTCGAATTTAATAATGACTCAGCTCCTGTGAATGCAGTTGTCAATTCCTCATCAGAAACGCCTGCGTTTCCTAAAATGGCACAAATTGCTTGTTTGGCGGCTTTAATCATTGATACATCCACACCTTCAAAATGTGGTGCTGCTGGTGGGTCAAAATGCCACTCTATTCCCTTCTTTGCAGTGGGTTGTTTTTTCTACATCTAGTTTTTCCACAAGAGCTTTCAACTCCTTGTTACCTTCAACAAAATTCGTTCCATTGTCTGATACAATCTTTTCAACTAATCCTCAGCAATTCACCATTCTATAAAATGTGTTAAGAAAGGAGTCAGTGCCCAAACCGTAGCCCATCTCCAGATGAACTGCCCTTGTTAACATACATGTGAAAAGGCACTAATATCTTTTGGTCCTTTTCTTTCCTCGTCCTTGTAGATTAATGAAGGGTCCTGCAAAGTCCACTGCTGATTTTGCAAATGCTCTAAGGGGCAAACGTGTTCTTATACCACGTAATGGTGCCATCAGCTGTGTCAGTGCTTTCTTCTTTAGCCTCTTACAATAACAACAGTCCTTTTCATAATTACGAATCTCCTCTCTTCCCTGCAGGATCCAGAGATTTACACATATCTTATGTGTGATTTGTACCCATAATATGATTTCCCTCCTCATGATATTTCTTTACAACAAGTCTCGTAACCAAGCTCCTTCTGGGAAGTATGATTGAGTACTTAACATCAAATGGCAAGTACTCAGCATAATATAATCGCCCATCCATACAAAGCAAACCTTCCTTGTCCATCCTTGGGTTTAACTCGATTAGGCCTTACACTCATTTTCAAATACTCTTCCTCTACAAAGGCCTCATTTTGAGTGTTTCTAATAACATATTCTTCAGCTTCTCATATTTACTTTTCTATTTGTGTACTGTAAGTCCTCTAGTCTATGTCCAATTACTGAGACTGAAAGATGGCTCCCCAATGCAAGTCCCTCCAAGAGGAGTTAATATTGCTACAGGCTCTACAGTCTTTCCTCGTACATCCTGATGTGAAAAGTGAAGTTCAGCATGGTCCACACCAATAAGTAAATCAATAATTGGTCTGTCTGCCAGACGTGGAAAATTGATATCCTTCAAATGGGGCTATTTCGTCTTATGTTGCCTCCAATTGACTGGGCTCATCCCTCCTGTCACTCTGTCCATTGTAAATGCCTTCTCTCACAGTGGATGCCTAGGTGTCCTTTCCTTAAACACCTGGAACACGATTTCTCTATCTTTGCTACCTTCCGTCGTTCCTGCACATTCATCTTGTTGAATTAGACACAGCTCCACACAGGGTGTGACTGATGACAGAGTGCACACTTTTGCACATGCAGTTTTCCTTTGTTCTCCTCTCTTCCAAAGAAGTTGCTATTAAATTTTCGTGATGATGTTCTTACCACTTTGTTATTCAGACCGTTGAGAGTCTCACTAGCAATAGTTTGAAACTCAGTTTGCTGGATAATCGACTCATGCAGAACTTTTACACCTTACTCTTTTCATTTCTCAAATAGCCATATCTGATACTGAGTAATCATTGGCTCTGGTAGTTTCTTCAATAGCTTTGTGTAAAGGTTTCCACGGTTTAACTCCTCAACTCTTCCCGCCTCATGTAGGTTTAATGCAGCCACACCAAGTAAATCTGCACATTTTTCTGAATCTTTTGCATTATACTGGGTGGAAGTTCTCTAACTCTGCATAACAGAGTGCTACTCATTGCCTCTGACCTCCATATTTCCTTTCCAGCCTGTCTTTAGCTGCTAGAGTCAATCACCGTAATGAATCTATAGCCTTTAGCTGAAGCAACTTGTATTCTGCAGTGGCTGGAACTTTGTCTTCACATGCTAAGATAGCTGCCTTCCATGCCTCATAGCCTCGCTTGTCTCCACAAAAGACTGGTATTGAGACACGTTTTAGTTGCTTCCACAAATCGTCACAATTCTTCTTTTGAGATTCCTCAGTGGACTCCTCATTTTCACCACTCTCTGTCTTCCTATATACCTCATTGAAAGGGAGAACATTGTCTGCAATGATGCCCAGATACTTTTCAACTTGCAATTCGAGCTCTCTTAACTTATCATCTGCCTCGTCCTCCTTTCTCTGCATCTCCAGCTTTTTACTACTTAAATCTCGTGCTCACTTTTCATTTTAGTTCCACTTGACCTCATAATTGCTGTGCCTGTTCTTTAAGCTCAGAATGCTCCAATTATAACAATGCCATTTGTGATGAAACTACAGAAGAACCACTTGATGCTTCATCCTTCTGGGACTCTAGGTACACATTCACATCATCCTGTAAGTTGTTAAACTCCATGTCAATCGAATACATTTCATTGGCTACTCGCTTTTAATTGTCCGGATCATCCATCCATTATACAAGTCTTCGCTTACAATTAAGTCACTTTTAGCATATACTTAACTACTTTTCAATTCTTCTGTCCAGTCCCCATCTAAAACATAAGACTTATAAGCCCCCATCCAAAACATAGATGTTATGATAGCAGACGTTTTTCCAGGGAGTACACGAAATGTATGCATTTTTCTGACTGCAGAGGGCGCTTAGACAACTGTCTATCACAGTAGCTTTTGCAAAATGACTGCCGGCACTTGTAAGAACAACATCAATAAATGATTTTGATTCTTGTTAAGTTTCCCATGTAATAGGTGGGTTAAAACTACTAACAAAATTTGAATTCTTTAGTCTATAATTTGGAGAATGACGACAAGCTTAAAAGCGGTAAATTAGGGTGCAAGACTGTTGTTATTGCAAATGCGGTGCTTAAAACTAGGGACAAATCTGGGAAAGAAGACACAAGGTGGACCATGAAAACAAATGGTTTGCTCAGGAGTGTTGCTATTACAAGAATGAACACAAGAGAACAGAGACAGCATAACAGTAACAAGCAGAATGTTTTTTTCCATAAATAACATTAAATCATAATTTTGAATAATTTTTTGTACGAGGGGCTACAACAACCTGTATAAAACAATGGCGTTGAGAATTGTGGCACAATGGATGCAATTACAAACAGTAAAATTCTTGTAGTGGCTGTAGATTTAGGTCTCAAACCTCTAAATATATTAAAAGAAATGACTGCTGCTTTCCCCTGAATTTGTGGTATACTTTGAGTTTGTATTAATGTCCTCGGCGGTAAAATGTTTTCTTCTGCCAGTGCCATTGTCTTTGGACGACACTAACAACCAATTTCATTGGAAGTTTTGCTACTGTGGATGTTTGTCACTTAATCTGAAGAAAAAGAAAAACACATTGATAAATGTCTAGAAAATAGCATTTAAAGCATCGAAAAACGCAATAAATGATTTGTACAATCTTTTTGTGGTACAAAACTTGAAAATCGCCTTGAAAATTTGCGACATTGCGCTAAAATCATACTTA